>UYWX01000086.1:0-52105 GCA_900622495.1 Hydatigera taeniaeformis
ATAGGAGTCACCACTTTCGGCGATAGGTGTGCCAGGCTCCACTGGATGAGGTACTACATCAAACCAAGTACACAGGTGGAACAGACATCGAAGGGTGGTGTTAAGGTGCGTAGCAATCAATCAGTGAGGAGAAAGGGCGTAGCTCTCCATAACTCTACGTTTAAGAAATCAACAATTACGCAACAATCTTACGGGTAGGCAAGCGAAGTAGCAACTTGTGGAGGCTGCAATACACCTGTAGCAGAAGTGAGAGCATCACATGATTCAAGGTGTGTCAATTACAGGCACAATTGTATGGTCAAATGCCAAAGTAATCGACAAACAGGAACTGCCTCAATCAAGCACATCAAAAAATAGGTTGAATTAGATAATGAGTGAAAGTGAAGGCTAGAGGATCTTCAAATAGTGTAGTTTCGGAGAGAGCTAAGCACAAGGATAGGCAAAGAGAAATCGTTTAACGAACGTGTAGATACCTTGTGACAGTGTTCTAACCATATCACGTGAAAATTAAAACAATTGTGATTCATCACCAAGACGCACAGAAGGATGACGCATTGACTAGAACAGAAAAGGATAAAATGAGAACTTCGAGTTATTTGAACTCCATTCATGGATAGAAGGGCAGAATCAGACAACCATGCTCCAACAGAAGTCAGAAACAATTGGCCGCCACAGTGGTTGAAAAGAAAAAGTGAAGTAAAGGAATGTACCATTGAAAAGATTGATATGAGCAGAAAGTCCCATTTGAGCTAAGTAGATGGGTTCGGCAGACAGGAAGAGTAAACAAAGACCCATGAATGATCAAGAATGTGAGTGAGCTCCATCTATATGGATCAGTGGACAGTTTTCTATGCAGAAAAACATACCTCGAGATTACCAAAGCTGAGTAGCAATTGAGAGGACACGGAATCAAGTTGATTAGGCACATCACTCTCCGCAAAGGAGACCGAGGAGGAGGTTCCACGTTCAATCAGTCCTCTGCGTTCCAGACCCACTACAAAAGCGGCGGTAGCAGAGCGATGGCGCTCCACCATGGCATGGAAGCGACGCGCCTCGTGCTCATTCAACTCGCAGTTGTGGTGTGCTCGTGCCGACAGCGCCCGCTCTTGTCGATACTCCTCCTCCACAGACTCTAACTGCTCGCGCTGACAAATGTAAAGCAAATTAAAATGAATCAGAGCAAAGGCTATATTTGATTAAAAAACGATCTTATCGCCCATGTTTGCGTTCGTTGGTTAAAAAAAAACGCCTGTATGAAAACGCTCACTACAAGACCTTCAAATCTATTCGTAAACGTGTGTAGAGGCCAGAGCAAAGGTTTAACGTGTGGTCCAAAAAGTGTTGTTGTTGTTGTTGTTGCTAAAAAAATTGACCCACCGAGTCTCCGTTCAGCCCCTCCACCAGAATTTCCGTGCACTAGCGCAGCGTTTTAGACATACGCAATGCATCGCATATAAAAGAGTAACCCAGAAACGATAGTGAGCTTTACGCTGTAAATTTCATTATGGGCATTCAGTTAGGCAGATGTGTACAAAATGCCGACTGCAGAACACATTTTTATGATGCTTCCACCGCCCCCAAAACTCTGAATAGATTGATTAATTATTTTACTACATTTACTTGTAAAATAGACAGCAAGGCGATGCATAGTAGACCTCAAGCAACGGTGATTAATAATGCGTGTCAATGGGTGCGTCTTTAGTACTGTGCCCGTTATCCACTTGCCAGCACATGCAGAAAACGGCACAACCGCTGTCCCATGAGCAGACTGCGATGCCCTTTTCTTCTAAAGGATGCACAATTGGGGAAATGATCGCAAACCGAAAACATTTATAGACTGCAAGTCGTGACTTATGTGCTATGCAGATGACCAGTGTCTCCTAAACGATTTGAGAATATTAGCAGTGAGAGATTGCCCTCCAATTCCGTGAACAATCACTCCACCAACGGAACACGCGCCGTAAGCCCGAAGAAACAAATTATAGGTGTCACATTTCCGTTAAGCAATGAAACAGGCTTCCTATCGACCTGTAATCGCATTTCTGGATAGTGAGACCTGAGACTAGAAGATTAAAGGCAAAAAAGCCTTGCCATTGTTTTCGAATGCCCAGAGGATTAATCAGTCAAGCTCAAAATCAGGGATTCGATCCAACTAGCAGAGCAGCATTAGACGCCACTTCCATTTTCAGTCCAAACAATATCAGACTTAATTGTCCGCCTGACTGCGAGTTTTAGATCTTTTCGTGGATAATAATATCATAGGTTTGACCAATTACATCCGGTTTTAGGCAAAACACAACGCATGAATCACATAAGCTCAGACAAATGTTGACTTCGCAAAGCGAACAATTTACCAATTGGGAGATTTGCCCCGTGGCGGAGGCTAGGGTTTCTGAGGCTTGAATGAGCTCTTTGTTCAACCGATCAATCTCTTCTTGAGCCTTCGTTTGTTCCGGACCCACTTCCACGGTCACAGCATCTGTTTGAACTGACACGCTGGTAAATTTCTAAAAAACACACGTTGATTGTGACAACGATTAAAAGGAATGGCGGGAAAGGGATATGGATGGTGAGGCGATAAAGTGGAGATGTGAAAAGTCAACCGGAGGTGCAACTTAATATCTTTTAACCATAAAAAAATGTGCGGAAATACAGATGATAGGAATCTCAGAGTGGAAAATTCAGAGGAGAAACTCACACGAAAACTTCGATTCCGAACACTGCATTAGTAAGTTTTAGGGTACGTTTATGAGTCACTGGAGAAAAGTGCAAGACAGGGTTTTAATTCCTTACGCATGAAGTAGTTGGCCTATTTCTAAAGAGGAAATGTCCACCAACAGAAAATAACCCTAAGCATGTCCAACTGACATCAAAGATGATACGCTCTTGGAGGCAATGAAGGAAATAAAACTTAGGATTGAAAGCTGATGCTAGATGGGACTAGACCTGTAATGGTTTAATTTGAAACAAAGTTCAGGCATCAAAAAATGGGGAGGAAGGAGCAGAAAGAGGTCCCCAATCCATCCAGGTCAATTAAAGGAACAAAACTACAAGTCAGCGCAAATCATACCACACAAAAACAACCACAGAGCTCTAATTATCCACCACACGCCTTCTGATTACCTGAAAAAAAACTGGTTTAAAGCAGTCCGTGAAACTCTAGCACTAGTCACGGAGGAAGAGATAAAAATTTGTGCTCTAGCTTTCTCAAGCGTAAAACGGCATTCCGGGAGGCAACAGTGTTTGAGAGATATCGTTGTGTACAAGGGACCCAGAGTGAAAGCTATCGAACTGAAGAAGTACTGACAGTTTGGAGAGTGATTTATTGTTGTTGATGTAAATATGGTGAACAGGACACGTGAGCACCGATTTCACTTTCCGAATAATTTTCCCATGACTATGATGTAACCGTCCCACAACTGGCAGCTTCACGATTTGCGAAACCTGCGTAAAATGGCAGGCTTCAAATAAAATAGGTGAAGAAATGAAAACATATAAGCCACGAAAAAGGAGTGAAAAAGAAAGCATTGGAATGAGTAAAAGTCATGGCTACAGTCCCCAAACAACGCAAAATTGTATTGGCAGATGCAAACAATTGGAGTGAAGTCAGGGCGAATCGGAAACTTGACCAAAAGCTCGACTAACTTCGGGTAAAATTAGATCTTCAGAAATAACTCCTTGATGAGATCTTTAAATACGATAAAGTTTCTATCAGGAAATTGATATTGAATTAGCATTTCAGTGGCCACTCAATTCTGAGAAGGGAACAATCAATGTTACACTCCGAATGGTCATCATGGCTCAAAATTGATGAAGACAGTCAACCGTATCACTTACTGCCCTAACGCTACCTGGAATGTCGACAAAGGTGTCGTGATTATACATTTATCCAAGAATTCATAAGTACACTTTAAATATGCTGAAATTTCTGCACTCACTGTCGCTGCAGCAGCTTGCAAGCCCACCTCCTTCCTCTCCACGGCCATGAGGACACGCAGCTGCTCCGCCAATTTACCCACCTCAGCATCGCGTTGTGTGAGGTTAGCAGCTAGCGTCTTAGCAAAAGCGACTGCCTCATGAGTCAACAAACCCGCAGGAGTGACCTCAAAGGCCAGGCGACCCTCCAAAGTCCCTAAATCTTCAGCGAGTTGGTGGTGTGCAGTTTCAGCTGCCGCTTGCGCTTCTTGTGACATCACCAACGCTGTCTCCATAGTGTCGTGTTTATTTTGCATCTGAGCGAGTAAGTCACGGAGACGAGAGGCTTCAGTGTCTTTTTCAGAGGCGTGAGTTGCTGCTTCGCGGAGTTGTTTCTAAGATTGGAAGGAAGGAATGGGATACCATAATCAATGCTAGTTTGTGAAATCCACTGCAAAGTAAATGGATTAGATTTGTTTTTGAACATTGGAAAACAAAGCTTGCTAGCAAAGATAATCCAAACTAACCCTTAAGACAGTTGGGCAGGATGGCTCAGACAGTAGACGGAACCAGCAACTATTTATTTGGCGGCCTTTGAGCGACTATGAGAATCCTTTTATGACACCACTACATGAGACTAAGCAGGAAACAAAAAATGGTCCATGCAACGGGTTTGTGGAAGTAATAAAACTAACAAAGTCGTTACAGAAAGTGAAGGAGCTGGACAAATTGATACGAATTCGTTCGATTCGCAGTGCTCGCCCAAAGAGTTTACAGAAATCAGTGAAAACTCTGACGCAGATCTCCAACGTTTCATATTCCAATAAAGGAAAATGTTTTACTGGAATCAAATGACGATTTTCATGAAACAAAACGGAACATTTTGGGGGACCAGGCGATGAGCAGGCTTAATTTGGACCACATGGATGGCAAATTGTACCATGGCGTCATGAAAGCCAAAGGTGAACGCTGACGAAAGTTATCACATGAAGCGATATAATTTGTGGGAACATCCAATGACCAACGCTAAATAGCAGTCAGATTCATCAAAATGAAGTTACTAACAACAAACGGATAGACTCGAATAGTTAGGGTTTCGTGCGATACCGCCCTTAAATCGAAGCATTATTCTTAGAAGTTGAATTAACAAATGATTGCAGAACCCTCCTCTCAAGCGATTGGAAGATTGAGTAGTCGCCTACCACTGGCATTGTGCCCCACACACCTTTTGATGAGGAGAGCTGTCAGCATTACCCACTCTGCTATACTCTGTTCTTAAAAAATGCCAGTACCATGTGGCTCCGCAGGCAACCTTTCACACAAAATAAAGTACCTCAACTTTCACATTACTGTCATTAACACAATGTTTCACGCATCATTGAGTGACCTACACTAAACTACGGGATTCAAGAACCTATTTGATTTCCTCACCAATTTGATTGATGAAAAAGTCGAAAAGAACGCTTAGGGTTATGGAAAAAGAATGCTGACGTCACCACTTAATGCAGGTTACAGTATACACAAAAGAACATTTACGACTTTGTTTATGTGACAGATTGTAAATACATTCACAAGTGCGCCACTCCAAGTGGAAGCATGATCAAATTTAAGGGCAATTTCGAATGACTATTTGGGCCCAGGATGAGGGAAAGGTGGTTGATAGTACTCTCTTAACGCGCGATAATAAAAACATAGCTAAGGTAAACCATCCTAACCTCAGTCACTCTGTCCATCAACGCGTAAAGCCTGTCGATTTCTTAAAGCCGCCTTGCGATGAGGTGGGAGTTTTGTTGCCAATTAGGGAAGCAAAGTGGATTTACCTTGGCAAAGTTGAACTCGTGCCCTGCGCTAAATTTGACGGAAAATAGTTTGTTTCGAGCTGATGTCGTCAATTCCTAAAGTCAGTACCATAAGACTAAGTAGGCGTGTGATTAATGCATTGGATTGAGAAAAATGAAACGAAAGTTCCAATTTTTTCAAGCTTTCATAAAAAGGAGCTTGTGCCGCATAAGCGGAAACCATTATAGGTTAAAGCGTGAGTCATAAGACCAGAAAATGATGGAAAGCGGTAAGAGGCCGTGTCAACTTTGGAACACAGGCATCACATACAAAGACCCGTTCATCCAATCATCAAAGCCACCACCACTAGTCGCTGCCACATCTCCAGTGTGTGTTTACATTGATGATGGGGGAAGAAGTGACTGCCCCCGTTATTACCATACCAAGAGAGAAATGGAAACACGCTCAGGGTGTGACTAAGCCCGTGACTAAAACACTCACAAGAAATCGGCAATTTCACCAAAGATCTTGTTGGCCAGCCTCTAGATGGATTCCCATTGTTTCAACTCCGAGTCTTTAGCCACGCAGCAATGTTATACAGAAGTACAAAAAACTAAGAGTCAAGCAGAACTTCCCAAACACATCATAGAAGCCAATTCGCAGAATGTTTACAAAGCCAACACCTCGGTCACATTTTAACTGACTCCCACATCAGACGGTCATCCTCACCACAACCAGCAATGAACATGAAGACGGACGGGGCCGGTCGGAAGCGTAAAAATGAGGTGAAGTGAAAAACAGCTGCTACCCATACTTCAAATATCCACTTAATGCAATAAACTGATCAAAAGACCAGTTACATCTTGCTTTCGGCTTAAAAGAAAAGCTTTTCAGTAACAGTTGGAAGGTAGTTGAATTTAGCTGAATACGATGCAAGGCTCCTTCGGACGGCCTCAAATGGATTGTCACACTGAAAAATTATTATGCTTATGCTACTAGACTTTCGCCCTTCGTGCAAGGGTAGAAGATCACTTCCAGACAAATGCGCTTTGGAATACTTTTGGAATGACTACGGCAATACAGCATTAAAAGGCAACAGCAAGGTAGTGGAGGCAATGGTAGAAGAGTGGTAGTAAAAACATCGTAAAGTGGCTACGGCAAGCATAAAATAGTAGATCGCATCTCTAACAAATTTCACTGCTAACAGCCCTCTGACCCGTGTTTCGCATGAGTTCGAAATGCAACAGAGTAGTGAAAAAAAAACCAGTGATAATGGATGATTCGGTTAACTCACTTTACCTGGCGTTAGAAGAAAGTTCTACCACTTAACGTAGGCAATGAGCCGCCAATTAGAGCCGGAGAAGAGGGGAAAACAATTCGCCCTTACTCACTTCTCAGAAGTGGCCATCATCGACTGGCAATAAGCCATCTTCAGTGCCTCAGACATACATATGTCGTCCTAGTGCCGGTAAAGCAATAGAGCTCTCAAATTACGGCAGAAATTCTGATAAAGATATCAAGGAAAAGGAATAGGAGAATTGATAAACAGAAGCTTAATGGATGCTGAAGTTTTTGCGAAAACAAAAGAAGAGTCGGTCAGCCGGTGGAGGAAAAAGGAGCGAAAGACCAAAAATACCTGTTACAATGATGACAGGGAAAGAAAGCGCAATCGAGTCGAGCGACTAAGCGCAAACAACAAACTGTTAGATCAACACCAAGACCGAAATTACCGTGGCGACAGAAATTCATGCCAACATGACTCAGCGATTAAAATAACAATCTAAAAGACACCCAAATTCCAATTTTTCAGATCACAAACACCCACTTCTCAGACCAAATTCCAATTTTTGGGGCACCCTCAGGAAGCATGTGCTAGTGCAGCGCATCCACCTCCGCAACGACATAGCGCCTGCTTTACCTTCCTCTCAAAAAAAAAAACCAATCCCATTAGCGTCATAACTTCAGTGGAGCTTCAAAGTTGGATTCCAAAGTTGCTTGACAGCATTGATAAATTCTGAAAAACAAACGTGTAACACGATCACTATCACCGTCACGTAACAAAGACGTCTTAATTTTCGTGTGGCGCATTCAGGCGTAGCGTGCATATGGCACATTTTGCTAGGAGAGCGAGGAGGAGTAAACAAGGGTAGAAGTACCAACTGAAATAGACTTCACCTTATCAAGCAAAATCTCTGTATATGCTCTCCAAATAACTGAAGGTGAGAAGCTATTGAAACAGTACGTAAATAGCACCAAGGAAGAGCTTATTGACATACTAGAAGGTGAAAGGATACTTGGATGGGGATCACCATCTTCTCTAAATCCTGAGCGTCCAAATCTCAATTACACCGAAAGCAGTATCGCTCCGACTCGAAGTCAAACTCTAATCCTCTCACCGGAAAGAAGCACCAACATTACTTCGCTAAAGTACTGAGTTTTCAACATCAACGATATCAGAACAGTGGATACGAGATTTGCTCAGTTGGAAAAAATGAAAGTTGACGAGATGGGCACGCACACAATGAAACCCACCACTCGACGTCCAAAAAGTGAGGCAGACGAAAGTGGGGTGGTTTGACAAGTTCGCCAGTGCGCCGGACAATCGACGCAAGAGAAAAAAGCTTGGCGTCAAGACTGACACTGCGCCTAGACAACCTCTCAGGTACTGCAGTAACCACCGCGGCCCGAGATGGGTTCTCACATATCAAGTGCTCGTGAAACCATGTTGCGACAATCGAAGTGTTTACAATCCTGAGATTATGCTTCGAGGGGAATTGCGAAGTAAAGAGGTGGTATGTGCTGGCAAGACACGCATGACAAAAGTGTGTAATTCCTAGGATGACAGTAACTATTGTTCCAGCGATTGTATTTGCTTAGTTTAGGGTGCAGATGGCCATTGCCGGAAGTGGTATGGTGTGGCCAGCAGAGTCCGCTCCGACCAGAGGGGATGAATTATAAATTATGGGTGGGTAATTAACTGCTAATTAATGTGTCTTTACACTGTAACTATGCATAGGGTGTTACGTTTCCATTACCACCGAACGCAGGTAACACCGAGAATAACAGAGGGCGCTATTGGATTTCAGGTTGGAAACAATCACCTTCATCTGTTAGCCAATTAGCGTCCCCAAAGGTTCTTTCAAATAGAGTGAATGTGGAAAAGTGTCTGATCGTATCCTAACCCGCCGAACAGATCATGGATAGGAAATAAGCTTTAAGAACCGAGAATGAAAATGCATTACGTGAGGGGAACCATCAGACAGGTGGGGAGCAGTGGAGGGACAAAATCCAAACTTCTGAACGCTAAATACGGATTTGAATACCACGGAATGAAGGAGTTCCACTTTAAAAATAAAAGTGAAAAGAAGTAAGCATTCTTCAACTTGAGCAGCATTCAAAAACCAAAGTTGCTTCAATTGTTTTATGCAATGTGGATAACGCAAAAAAGCTATCGGAAAAACAAACTGAGCTGTACCACAAACGGAATCCCATCCAGCGTCAAGGAGAGCATTAAGGAGTGCAGAGGTTTTCGGATCGACATCAACTGACGATAAGACAAGTACTTCCCTTCCACTGTCGGTCGAAAGAAAATTGGAAAATTATATTTTACCCCAATTTTAATATCCTCGATGAGTCAGTGATGGAGACGACAAGAAAGCACTTATCGTACGCCGAACGAAAACTCTACTTTAGAGAGCTAAAATGAGGATAAATCATTTAAAGGGGAAATCAGAGCAACCCAAATCCTATTGTGGATTAAAGAAAGTGAAGATTTCAGGTGGCAGTCTGGAAGGCAATGGTTTCCCATCTTCTGCCCAGGAGACCGTCCAACCAAGAGGTACTTATTCAAAATTGAGATACGCATAGGAAAAATGATTGACAAACTTTACAGACTAGCTTTGCACCCCATAAGCAAAAGAGAGACAATCAGCTACTCACTTCAAGATTATTTATTTGGCATTTAGCGGCCTCGAGTTCACGATGGAAGACGGAACCGAGATTCTCGCCGTTAGAGGGCATAGATGAGAGGTTGGTGGTGATTGCCGACATGCTAACATCGAAGGACGTCTCCGTTGGAGCGTCTAAAAAGAGCGAAGACAATGAAGCGACACTTCTTCAGGTAGACATAATAATGGTCCCGAACTTGCCTCCAATAACTTTTCACACCTATTTGAGACCACACTTCAAAGGTTACGCGTTACAATGTCGTCAACATGATTAGAAGTCTCCATTACCGTCATTTCTCTTACAAATGAAATAACTTTAATTGATATTGGAATAATCCTATCAAATTTGGGCGACCATAAGAGTGAGAAGAACGAAGGAAGCTGAACACATAAAGAATCACCTGTTCTGTTAACAAGGCATTGCGATAACATTTGCAAGGTGAGGCCACCACTTCAACGGTCGAAGTAAGTGATGGCAAAAAACACGTTCGTACCTGAATGCCTGTGCAATTCAAACAAAGCACAACGAACTAAAGCAGTGATTAGAAGACCGGAACTATTAATTACAATATTTGAACTGTTCAGCAAATTTCATTATCCTTTAACCATGTAAGGTTGACGATGAGGGGAATTTCAGCGATGTGAACAGAGACATTCGGAGGAATGCAGATTGTAAAGAATTAAGCATGAAAAAGTAAAGGAAATATCAGTTCTACGGCTCCAAAAGAGCTTATAAAATCGCCATGGTAGAATTGCAACAATTGCCAATTGCCAGTTCTGACCAAGAAATGGAGAATGAAGTTGGAGTGCCCCAAAAGAGTTTACAAATAGACTTCTGCACATGTCCGATAGCCGTTCTCGATAGGAGGCTGGGCAAAGAACTGCACAATACACATACATTATTAAAATTCTGCTTTAAAACGGCCTCCTAACGCGGTACAATGCTCGAAAAGGGTGGAAAGGAAGATGCAAACGCACAATTACAGCAGGGACTCAGAAGACAGTGGTGAGAATGCAAAGGGATGGGCAGATAATAAATGAGACATTTGAAGTGTTGATCGGTGCTTTCCATTCGGATAGCTACGGATAGTGGGAGAGAAGGGTTCGCGAGCAAGCTTAGCAGTCACAAGAGAGATGGGACACAACACAGCTAGGCTAACAAGACCTCTTACAAGAGGCTGACAGATGTGGAAAACTCCAATGCTGCAAGAGGCAGCAGTTGAGTAAAATGCGAGCAAATGGAAATCAAAGTGATAAAATTTACAGTAAAAAAAGGAAAACAAAAAGAAACCCACGATTTGAGCGTCAGTTTAAAGTGATAAAAATTTTGACAGCTCCAACAAAAAAATTGACGGTAACGAAAGCACATGAAGAGCACCTCCAGATAGAGTATTTAGAGGTGAGCAAGAGAGGAAACACGACAATAAAATCGACGACTTCAATGTTTCCATAATTATTAGGGATGCAACAACGATAACAAGTAATAAAAGTGAATCCTACAGAAGAGCGTGAGTCTTGTGCCAATACAAGCTACAATCGTCAAAATCCAACTCGACAGGTGTTCCGGTGACTCACAGTGAAATGAAAAAGGAGGACGCCGATTGACGCCGGAAAGGCAGTGACCTCCAAACAATAAACTCTAATGTCAAGCATAGGCCCCATTATGAAAATGTCACAAAACTTGGAGCCATTTTACTTCAATGGCTTAGTCACTCAGCAGCGAGACACATTATTGCGCAAGAGGACAGGCGCACATACACACACATACTCCACGCCGCCTCGGAAGGTGGGACCAGTTTGACAGGCCAACAAAGCCAACTCATACAGAGCCGGTGTGGTAAAAAAACCCCGCAATTTTAGAAATTTAAAATGAAATGATATTCCAGTTTCAGAGAGAGAAACCAATGCAGCATACCATAACGAGCAAAACTATCACTAAACCTTGTGCAAAGCACGTACTTTGTCGTCATTTGGAAGTCCAAGACAGCTCGGACAGAAACCGTGCAGGATTCACGGAATAAATGGATAACGCAAGACTAGTGACTCCTTCAGTCAAAGCCCAACCGCCAGCAGGTGCAGCAACTCACTTCTGCGACAATGGAATGAAATGGATGAAAAAATGCAAATATTTGTTTATAAGATCAAGCCTGAAACGTAAATCTTTACGCCCTCGAGGAATCAGACAGATTGCGAAAAAAGTCGCGACTTTACGTTAGGTAGGCAACCCAGGTGCTGCTGCATCCGTGTTCCCCCGAACAGTCGCACGAAGATTGCAGAAAACTCCAGTGTGCAGTAGGTTTCGCACCCAATAGGCATAGTTAGTAACCTTAGGGACGCCACGAAACTGCATACTGCATTACCACATCCCGGAAGTAACCCTGTCTTTCAGTGATTGTAAGAAAAGGATGAAATGATGGATTATTAAACAGGTGGCCAGCAAACGGTGGCAATATGATTCACCTACAAGCTTCCATCTGTACATGACACGAATCCGGAAGTGGAAAAGTTACGCATACATCGTCCCTGCGTATACTCTACTGCTCCACAAACTGAAACGATTTGCCTATTGCCTTCAAAATAAAGAGGATAATGAATCTGACTCGAAGGCAAAGTGACAACGATGCCTTCGACGCCGTACCCGATAATAACCAGGCCTTGGAGATACAGAGGCAAGCTGATGCTGATTGGAACATCCAAAACCGTTGATAGGCGGTAAGGCCAAAGTATAATGGCAACAGATCCAGCTGAACCCAAAGGTTTGGCGCTTTCATAACAAATCGGCAGCAGCTTATACTGCCGAGATGTCAGCTCCCGACTACGACCCCCTATGTATTTCGTGGGCATCCACGTAGGCGAACAACAAACAGTAGTAAACAGCCCGCGAAAAAAATCTTCACCGTCCTTACATGACAAACTAGGGAGATATTATTCAACAGACGCTTCCGTTTTCTTCGGAATCAGTAATGATAGGAATAAAAAGATTGGTCAGAAGAGCAATAGGCTGTGAATTTGAATAATGCCAAAAGGTCGTGCATTTAATTACGCAAAGTAGGTCAACGAGGGATTGTAAATGGAAGAGCAAAGGGAGGTGGTAGCCTGCAGCTCGAAATGTGAAACATTATTCGCTTTGGAAAATAGTAACGACCTGCCTACGGTAACCCTGACGGCATGGAACAAGGAAACGCAATTCACCATAAAAATACGCCAGCTTGTTGGTCAAGTGTTGGAAATGAGGATGAATTAGTGATGATCTAACTCTGAATTTATCCCTTCAAGGTGCTGACGGGATGATGAGTCAGCGCAGATCAAAAGCTTTGAGTCAGCTTATGTACTGTGGGCTACGGTGACGACTTCTCTACGCCTCACTTCTGTTGATCTGCACAAATACATTAGGAAAGCACACTTTTCATGATGCGTGAACATTTACAAGTCAAACAGTAAAGTGTAAGAAGGAAAAATGGCACCAGGAAATTCATCCTTTGCCAATTATTTGACCAAAAACCTTGATGGGCGCAAATGTAGTGAGGTAAAACGCCGCAGTAAGGTCAAGTTTAATGCCGCTAAAAAAACTTTTCCACTTGGGGTTGACCTTAACCATCGCGACGGTGGAAAAAAAGGCAAAACAACGATACAACTGCCGCCACTTTTTGCCAAGACATTACAAACAAACAAAAGCTTACAGTCGATTCAAAAATTCATAGTTTGAAGAAAAGAAAGATCGCGATAACATGTCATTCTGAAATGCAGTAAATTGTAGGCCCTAAGAGATGGGGGAAGGTTCCGGGCCCACAAATGACTCACGTCGGAGGGTGAAAGCACGCATGAGTGCGGCTAAGTTCCAGACATTCCCGATTCGATAATATTAATAGCACCCTAACAAAAATAACAAAGCCTGTGAACACCATGGCGTGGACAGATGCGAGGCTGGCTATTGGAACCTCGATGAGGCACATCGAAGCATATCGTTTAGTGTATTGCCACCGTCCCACCCTGGCAAAAAAAACAATAAGGCCTAAAGCAACCAAATTGTCGATTACCGCCGATACCCAACAGATGGATTGTAACTGCAAGGGTAAGAAATGGAATTTATATGGTTTTTACCTTTTGCATGACCAAGAATTGAACGAATAAATGCTGCCAAAAAGAGTATTTGCGGATTTCGCATGGAAGCACATGATCGCGGATACGCACTACGATAGCCGAGGTGTAAGAAACAGGGGATCTAATAAATCGCTCGAATGTTCCATACAGTGGGAGAAAAATTACTGGCATCCGTTCACTCGTGGCATTCCCGCGCTTTAAGTTGCTACCTTCCAATGGTATCCTTGTGGGAAAAACACCATTCAACAAAAGTTTGATAAAAATTGATGTGCAAGTAGGAAACTTCCAGTTCTCACATCAAAATGGAAGCAGGCTTCCTCCCAGACGTAAGGAAAGCACTAAACGGCTTCCATTTTGACCTTCAACACAAGCTAAAGTGATTCGAAAAGCAAGGAAAACCCACGGTACAAGGGTTTCCTGAGTAAACAGATTTCGAAGGAGCCGAGTCGAATAAAGGAATGGTAGTGCAAGAACCAGATTTTACAGTTTTGTAAAAAGGAAGCCATCTTCGTCCGATAAAAATTGATGTGAAAGGAGCCACCTTTGCCATGTAGGCAAGAGAATTTGGGATTTTACTATGGCAAAATTGATGGGTGAAAGTAAGGTCACATCGCTAAAGGTCAAGTTTCTCAATTATGTACTGGCGAAAAACCATGAGGCAAAATCACGCCATGTCCAGAATTAGAATGGGACTACACAGTCTGACTACTCAAATAGATCACGATTAGCATAAACAAAGTGAAGTCGACTAGGACATGAACGCATGGAGGATGAACAACAATAAGGATCGCAAAGACGGGTAAGTTGACATGTACAAATGAATGAGGCAGATACGTACTTTCTCCACCGCCAAAATGCTGCATATTCTCGAGATGTTGGTGCTGCTGCTGAGTACGCGAGCGTTTCTCTGCTATGCGTCGATCAATTTGCATCTGCTGTACCACCGTCTGCTGGCTGCGCACGTCACGTTCCAGCGCCTCGCGGTCTCGCAGCTCCTCGGCTAGCTGAATAGGAGAAATGAGGAGAAATTGGGAGTGGCATATGTTAGGAGGACCAGCCTTTACCTACCCGAGCCTCGGCTTCCTTCAATCGGAGGCGCAACGCCTCCACCTCAAAGTTAACCATCTCGCGATTCTTCATTTCACTCAGCTTCTGCAGCAGCAATGTTATCTATAGGAAAAAAGATGTGACAGAAAAAAATGCCGTTTAAAACTACAGCACTCACTCGCCATTCCAGACATGCCTAATAAGATGCTATATTAGATGACAATCTCGAAGCTTGGAAAGGAACATGTCTTGGTTTAAGGGGAATCTGTAACCACTTGAAAACTGCCTTTCAAAAATCGCGCTCTGGCTGTCGCTTTTGAGAAGCTAATTTTCCAGCAAAGACACCGCAATGCCAGTAAAAGGCATTAGTGTTGGAGGACCCAAAAAACAATGAAACAAGTTAAATGAGTTGACAGTTCCAAACGCAATTTTTGACCCGTGATAGCTGCAGAACATCACAGATAACAGGCCTAAGTATCAAAAAATGAAGCAGCTGTCATCTGTTTCATAAACAGCGTTCCAGTGGCGTACTTTGGTCTTGCAAACGATTAACATAGCAGATGGAATACAGAAATAGTCCAGGAGTGAAGGAACTGCAGAATAAGCTCTTTAGAAACGGATGCATGCATCGAATTCGTGAATGTATCTGAATTAGTTCACTGTTGAGATAAGATCCGCTCGAAGTTCGTTTAATTATTGTGTTACATTTTCCAATGAGGAAGGCATACAAGCCTCAATAAGCGAGCTAACTTCGTTCGAATATGCGTCCTTTAGCCATATGCTCAAATAAAGGCGAATCTCACATTCAGACATAAATTGTGACTTGATGTATCCAAATTATAGTGTAGTTAAACTCGAAGGAAGGGAGAAGAGTGTGAATACATGGCACAAAAATAGCCGGCAAACAATACCCTGGAGTCTCTGTCATTTAGTTGGCGCTCGAATTCCTTCACGGTACCTTCCAATTCCCGAACACGAGATACGGAGGCTTGAGATTCTGTCAATCGTTCTTCCAACCTGTGGAGAAGATAAAGACAATGGACGATCTCAATAACAATATTGGGAGTCAACCCACAAACACAAACCTAGATGTGTGCTGACAAAATTAATGGAACAATGTTTTGCCAGTTTCCGATACCAACAGAGAAACACAAGCGATAGGAGCAAAAAGTCTAAAGCCATGGTCTTTATAAAGCCCTTGGTTATATGGAGAGGTTCAACAAGACACCGAACCTATGTTTACTAAATTGAGTAAACGAACCGTGACCACAAAAGCTTATTCGAAAACGGTAATCGAGAGACACTGCGACAATTTACGAAGGAAGAACTCATTTCGCTTCTAGAATCTACCTAAGACGCGGCGTAGATGCTTCACGTGAAATAAAGTCGTGATTCACCACTCATTTCTGTGCCACTGGATGATGAAAGGCAGATATAGAA
Organism: Hydatigera taeniaeformis; assembly: GCA_900622495.1. Taxonomy (NCBI): domain Eukaryota; kingdom Metazoa; phylum Platyhelminthes; class Cestoda; order Cyclophyllidea; family Taeniidae; genus Hydatigera; species Hydatigera taeniaeformis. The sequence continues at coordinate 16,230 of UYWX01000086.1, forward strand.
AAAAAGGAAATTTAGGTAGACAATGGCTCCAAAGGTAAAGTGCAGTCTATGGAACCGTAGTTATTGGAATATGGCCCAGCGGCCAGCGAGTTCGCAGGTTACCATGACAATTCATAGGTTACCTCAACACGTAGCAGAAACATTATCTTAAATAGACAGGACGGGCACAGTGCAAGAAATCTCCACAGCACAATGGACGAACAAGTAGTGCGTCTGACTTACCCGGATTGAAGTATAATGCGCTAAACATAGAAACCTCTTGGTGCGTCGATTAAATAAGTTCTAAAAATTTATCAACTGCAATACGAGTTACTAACTTGAAGCAGTGTCGATTGAAATCTGTTAGGAAGGAGGAGTGTTACCATAATAGGATGGAGTGAATGTGATAATAGTGCCTCTACTGGAACTGCTTGATTTTTCTTAAGTACTCACCTTCTTGTCAACAATAACTAAGGCAACTCAAGCGATATTAAGCAAAAATAGAGCCCTGTATTCTTTAGCCCGTACGATGGACTATAAATCTAAAATAAACCACCTAACCCAAGCGGAAAGGAAGCGAAATTTCGTCTCGATGTCTCAAGAAAGGGGATAAGCATGCAAATACAGGACTTAAAAGTTGAGCATAGGAGCACACATGATGCAAAGATAAACTTCTCAAGATCCTGACTTAAAAAGAAAGCCACAGGACATAATAAAAGATACACCAGAAATCAACAGCTCTCAGCAGCGCTAAGAGAGTAACAAGGAAGATATGGTAATTACAAAAATGGTATCAAAAGTTACGGAGTGGGTTCATCGAAGTAAAAAAATTGCACTAACGCACGTTTTGACACGCTCCGCCTGCAAAACCAACTCCGCCTTGGCCTCAACCAATTCGTCCCGTTGATCGCGCAGTTGGATGACCTCCCGGCGCAGTCGGACTACTTCTGCCTCAGCAGATTGGGCGCGTTTGAGGCTGTCAGACAGCTGTTGTCGCAATTCTCCAGACACTGCCTCTGCATCATCCCGCTCCGCTTCCACCCGGCCTAGTTCAAGCTCCAACGTACGCGCCCGCTGCTCCGCCTCGTGGAGACGCATCTATTCATAATGAGAGGTGTATAGTTTGGGGGAGAAGAGAGCAGAAAGACTAAGAGTTATGCAAATCACTTTTGCAATCGAATGAAGATGCCAAGCCAGGGAAGGGTTAGATCATTCTCTAAATCAGGAGAGAGAGATTACCGACTTAAGCTAACAAAGTCATAATGCTGGTTCTTCATAGCAAACTAGAAGGGGTACATCATTACCCGATAGTGAAGAGGGAAGAAAGAGATGTATGCAAAGCAGTGATCCCCATGCCTCTTTCTCCCATGCAAAAACAAATGATAAAGATAAAACGCCTTTTAAAGTAGCGTGCAAAGGTAGAAGCAAGCACCAAGACTGACCGACCCTACATAACCCAAAGAGATGGCCTTTTATGTCCTTAGACAACTACGGGTAAAATCACCGACAGTTTTGATAACTGCCACAAAGGAGGAACTAGGTCATGGCGGAAGAGGGTAGGTTAATAGTGGCAATATTTCATCGAAGGGAGATCTTGGAGAAACGTCTTCCAGGCACTCTAACCACCTGATCGACTTCAAAACAGCGCATATCACTACTTTCACACTGGAAATTCAAATAGACGAGTTAGCAACTCCGTGAAGGAGAATACAGGCGGACAAACCCCCCAGGCTGTGGGAATAAAACAGTCGGGACATTCTTCTAATCATATTACCAAGACATGAATTCGCAGAACCCAAAATTCGACGAGAAAAGTTTACCAGTGTTACTATCCTGTGAGTTGGCTTCATTTACAACGCACAGACTGCGCTCTCAAAAATCATTCCACATTAAATGCAGAAGTGTACACAAAAAAAGACTAGTTGTCGATTAAAGCAGGCAGGAGTAAATCATTCGCCAGTAGGAGGAAATGGGAGAATAAACCAAAATAGAAACCGAGACAATCGGAAGGAACAAAGATACCTGCCTTCTTACAGATTATGGAAGACGCCAAATCAAACACGCAAAAAAATCAAATAACGGGAGTTTGATACATGCCCAACACAGGTCAGGAATATATGTGAATTCCAAAGGTAAGCAAAACCGGACCGGTTTCACGACCGATCTACATGCTCTGTGGTACGGCCGTTAGAGCTCAAAAACGTTACCTCCGATTTCCTAGTTCATCAGTTACGCCAATCCACAACATAAATACATTTAATCGTAGGAAATGAGTTTCCTTATATGAATTAAGCTCATTTTATAGAGCTGAGATCGGATGGAAAAAATTTAAAAAAGTGCATGTAAAGCTGTGTAAAAGCACGTCTGTGAAAGTCAGCGTGATATGTTGCGGAAAGGTTCCCATTTTTAGAAAAGCAGCCACCCAGACAGTTGTCTGGACTGCAAAATGCGAGCCGGTTCATCTTGAAAAACCAAGGTTAGAAGGAATTCCGCCAATTTCCCCACCAGAAAAGTGCAGCTGGCACTATTCAACTCGACTTCGCAAACAATGTCGAAGGGGCAGGGACAACAAATACCACACGTAGGAAGTTAACCATCCTGAAGTGATTAAAGTGCGATGAAAGTGAACATTCCATTATGATAACTTTAATTCTGGTCCTTGATAAGGATTTCAGTAACTGATTCGCAAAAACGTTTTGAGTATTGGCCAGCTATGATTTCAAAAAAAAAAACAAAAATGGGAAGCGCCAAAGTCATTTACAAAAAAATGGAACAGAGTAATGCTCGGAAAATGGGATAAGAATAATGGAGTGCTAATTAAGGTGCATGCAACAAATTTGAAAGAAATTGGGTTTCGAGAAATGCGACAGTACATAGAATCACCAAATTCTCAAATCAGCAAGGCAATTTGTATCATACGCCCGCAGACTAGTGACAACACTGATTTAGGCATGCGACAAAAAATAACCGTGCGCCCAAAAAGAGGTGGGGTGTTAAGGGGACATGATTAACACTTTTGCGTTATTGTGCGGAAGCAGGGGTGGAGGGGAGAAAAGGTGCCGGGGTTATACCGCAAAGGACTATAATATTCGTGTGGTATTACCTTACTCGTGGGGCCATTTTCGTCGGGAGGCTGCTGAGGAGAAAAAGGTGATCGAATGAAAAGAGAAAACTTGCAAGCACAAATCTTGCTTAGTGTATAAAGAGTAGACGGTATGCATATTGCAAGACCTATCAAAATTGTCGCCACTCTAAACTGTCTAGTTCAACAGGTAGGAGAATTTCGTAACAAAGGACGGGAACGCCTAGTTGCGAAAGAAGATATTCCCGCAAACCTCTATGATAGAAAACCAAGAATAGGAGTGAATCACCAACCTGAAAATATTTAAGATGACCTTTGTTAATGCTCGCAGAAAGAATGTCTGTGATTGCACTTCACACTACAAACGTCTAGAAGATGCACACAAAAACACGATAGAGACTGAAAATAAGTAATTATCCACTTGGATGGCTAGTGAAAACTGTATGAATATAACTAAGAGGCCAATATCGACCGCAATAGAAAGTTAAAAAATGGCGTTTCATTACCTTGACATTCCAATGTGGAGACTCAACAAGAGTTTTAAGGGGAGTCAGAGGTGACATTGGGGGCTGTACTTTATTCTTATCATCATTTGAAACTGTGCGCTGGCGCTGAGGTGGTGGAAGTGACGGCGGCGGCATCAACTGGACACTCTCAGATACCTCCAATGTAGTGGGCCGCGGAGGACTTTTTTTGGGTTCTTCCTAGAGAAGCAAAACAAAACACTGCAGTATTTTGGCGTGAGGACACCACAAGGACCCATAACAGCAGGGACCGTACCATCGACATGAAGATCTACTCACTTGTTTGTGTCGAGACACAGGAGTGCTGGTAGTAAACGACCGCATATCTTCATCTGTGACATCCACCCCATTCTCATGATCTGAAGTGGCAACATTCTTTACAGGAGTATCCTGAAAGCGGCAGAGACGGGAATCAAAGCACCACAGTGTCCGACTGACATGAATATAATGTAAATCAAAGTACCTGCTCAGTGTCAGGTGAGGAGTCACGTTCCACTGCACAATCCGTCAGTTGAAGAACTTTAAGAATATCCTCCCGCGATATTTGCGACTCGTTAGCTATCTGAGTCATAGGGTCCTGAATTATGGCGTAGATTGCGAATTGTACGTCATCATTAAGAGCAAGAGCGGCATCGACGAAATGGCTGGCTGATTGGGTTTGCATTCCCCCAACAATTATCAAAAAAGCAACCTACAGGTATCAGAAGCTTGCCGATACTGAACTCACGAGTTCGCACTCTGTACAATCATCAAATAACCTATCCCAACACACAATCTCATGGGCCGGAAATGAGTAAACGCCTAGGAGGTCATATGTGCGCAAAACAACAAACCATCAAGAAAATTTCGAACCTTCTCGATCGACGAATTAGATGGAGATAGACACGGCGAGCTACCAATTAGTATACATATGTTACAGTCCTACCATTTGTCTAGCATTTTGAGCAAACAATTTTCGTCAATATGGGTAACGGGTTCATCCAAGATTGAACTAATCCATTCCGCCAACGCCCTCATGGTACACCGCACAAAGCAAAATACAAACCCCGCGCCCCTCCTTGTTTTCTTGATCATCGAGTAAGATAAAGAGTCTTTCAGAAATGCAGTGACAATGGAGCACATCATGCCATTGTAGATATCTAGTTAATTAAATAAATATTTATTAGTTTCGGCAGACTGCTATTTTGCCCTCTTTACTGGGTGACCACAACTATTGTTTTAATTGCAGGACATGATGCTAAAAACAGGCAACCTTTGATGATCTTACCTTCCTGAAGCTTAGTCTACGCCCCGCTCCTATATATGAAAAAAATTTACCCCAATCATTTTTGTAAAATTCGTATGATCGTGCAAGTACATCTGCATTTGATAAATCAGGTCTGTTATTCGAAGTTATCAACTGCTTCCACCAACCGATTTCATCCAGTGAATCCTGTGCCTTCGTATTCACAAAGCATCCTGAAATGGCAGAGTGAATTGCAAAGCCTAATTTCATATTGAAATACATTTAGTGAAGAAGAGTATTGTCTCTTAGAATGAACAACAACAGAGAAGCAGTGTACTTTGCTTACATCAACGAAATTTGATCCATCAACATTTTCTTCAGCCATTCTAGTCATTATTTTCCCCACAGCCTCATTTATAATCTCATCCATTACATCACTGGTTACGTTCCTTAGCACACGTCTCCGCGCCGCCGCTGTAACTTCCATTCTCTCGATGGAGAAGTCAATCATCGTTTCGACAAAGGCCCCGGAAACGCGGGTACGTAGAGCTGGCACGACCTTTTCCATTATCGCCTCGGTCGCGATTTCACGGCCTAAATCTCGGTACTCCGTGTGGCGCCTGTTGACTGCCTTGGAACAGAAGACACTGGCATTACGAATTACATAAACTGTTTCGCATTGTCTGTCGGGAAAGTAGATTCAATAATGTCGGAAAATAAGGTTTTATTTTGGCGACCTTCACTATACCACTGTACCATCTCCTGGCCGGAATAAGAAGTCTACAAGTGCAGTTGTATACATGGATTCTGAAGACGACAGGACAAATGGCCTGGGCATGCTCCGAAGGCCGGTCCACTTGTACAAGGACTAGACAAATCCTAAAGTGACCGCCAAACGTTAGGTAGTCACATAAACAAAGTATTACATTCACTACAATGGCTCGAAGTTCTAGTCACTCTCGATCTTAGTAAAGAATGTTGTTAAACAATGAATCGCAATCATTGGATGTGGACCTACCTCTCTGATGATTCCATCAACAATAATACGTCCCCGTAACTCGAGTGTGTACATGTCCATTGCCTTCTCCACGATGTTGTCAATGAAGTTTACTTCCAGTTCTACGAAAGAAGAAAAAAAACGGTAGAGCTTATAAACTACACTGCAAGGCAGGCATATGGTAAACGTTAATAGCCGCTTCATTATTAGTTCCTGAATAATTTGGAATTTGACATTGCTTCGCTTACATCGTTTGCACCGCTGCACAACCTTCAGAGACAACACGACCCTCTTTGAGGAGTTAATAATAGAATTATTACTCACCCAGTCGAACGTCATCGTAGAAGAAGCCGCGTGCCGTAAGCAGCTCAAAAGTGTTAGGCAATAGAGGTTCCAAGTAGCCCTTGACAAAACTGCGGGCTGCAATCTTCTCAATTGTCTGGCGTTTCATTATCGCCGCGTATTCAGCCTGTTCCCGTCTTCGCTTCTGTTCCTCTCTAAGCACGAAAAAGAGGACTACAATACTTCCTTAACATTGCAGCAGAGCGGTGATAGACATGAGTGATTGGCAAAATGAAAGTAGAAAACGGAATAGATGGGCAAATGGATACAAGAGAATGAATGTGAGGTGGTAAAATGGTTATACCCGCGGCCATTAAAAGGAAAACGATGACACGCACTAACCTGCGACGACGGTTAAGCTCCTCTAATCGCTTGACTTCTGCAAGTTCCGCATCCCGCACTTCTTCAAAGGCTGCCTGCTTGGCACGAATCTCGGCCAACTCTTCCTCTTCCATTACCTCCATTAATGACTGTTCCATAGTTCTGTTCAACAGTACCTCCAGCATAGGTACCACTTCAGTGTTGAAATCAAAGAGCTAAAAAACGATTCCAAAGCTGGTGTTTTATAACAGGCCTTGATCGGTGAAATTGTAGATTACAAGCGTGACAACACAGATTATTTAGTCAATGCGGAACCTCTGACGAAGGACATACCTCCCACGGTTCTGTCTGAGTGGTGAAATCAATTCCGGTTTTAACGAATTCAATCACTGGTGACATTGGTCTGTCAATGAACTGTTCCGTCTGAACCCCATAGTCATCGGTTTCGATAACATCCGAGATTTCAAAGAGGTAGAGACCAGTTTGAGTGTGAATTGATATCCTTCCATTCGCCTCCACCACTGTAGCAATAGGGAACAGTTTCAGATTCCTCTCTAACATGACTCATTGTGTACAACACGGCATTACCAGACACACACACGCTATGAGATTCTGCCCAAGACCATTATTTACAGTTCTCGGAACTGAGACTTATAAAATAGCTCGATCTCTATCAAGGAGGCACTGGTGATCATCGTGCCTCAGTAACGAGGAAAAATCAGCCAAGTGCTTGATGAGGAGCACAGACAAGCATGACAATGCGGACAATAAGGGTGGTTGTTCATTGGTTTCTACCCAATTGCCCATCGACGGCACAACTAAGAGAGATAGAGGTATTGGCAAAAGAATTCTTAAAATACACAATATGCCTAACAGAGATTTAGGCGAAGTTGTCAAAATGGATTAGAAAGTTGTTAATGCCGAAGACAGTCCATAGAATGCCAGATGCGGGTGACGATGCACTTAAGATGGCGCCAAATCACTTCTGATCAATGATAGGCAGGAAGGAATAAGTACACACCGCGATCCTCAGCGCTAGAAGCATCACCGAATTTAGGTCGAGTGGGAACCAGCTTCATCCCGGGTGGTTTATCATCCTTCCGTCGTCGTTTTACGCTTCGTAGAAGATGCGAGCTTCTAGTCACATCATCATCCTCATTCCCGTCCAGAATGGTGATAGCAAGATTCCTGTGTAACGAAATATACGCATCTTTATAGGATAATATGTCGCTTATCATGAACAGCGTCTAGAATGCCTCACTCACGCGCCCACATTTCCCCGGACAACTGGGAGGCTAGAATAGATGTAAGCGGCCTTTTTATTTTGTCGACAGCAAGCCATCGTCCTAATGAGTTTGTAAAATTGTTGGTTTCTCGCAGCCTTCGACTCCACACGATTCCCTTACCCTTTTAATGAACTCGCCCCACATGGTGGCAAATCAATAACCAAGCTCTCAGACGTCCTTGAAAGTAGCCAATCAGAAGGCAGAAATGGACGGTTTGTCAGACTGAGAATGTCCGAGTATCTGGACAATTTATCACAAAAGGGTGAGGGGATATTTCTCACAACATGCAAAACATTTACGCTAGAAAGGGCTATTGAGGCTTTTTAAAAGTTCTTTTTTGTAAATCGTCGTTGAAAGTAGGTTAGGAGGACATTAAAGCCTGGTTGAAAAGGGGGCTTTTAATTCAACTGCTGCTTCAAATGGTCACAACTTTTTTTGGTTAATGCTGAACTCAAAGTTATTCATTAGAAGTAATTAGAGCCAAAGTACCTTGTCTGTCGACACGTATCTGCTTAAAAGTCAACAATTACCAGATCTATTTAAGTATGGCATAGCGCAGCCGTAGATACACTCGATTTCATGCGTAAAAGGCAAAGATCGACTACACTAGACTTTATTCAAGGCATCTCAAAGGCGAAGGGCGGCGAATTCTACTCTTCGAAAAACACACGCAACTAGATTTAGTGGCTTTGCAACGATGGAGGCGGGAGAGGGTGGGATGCAGCAACCCAACTCAAGTAATTTTCTTTTCCTGCCGATAAGAGGCAGTTCGAGCCCACCCTAATTGAAAAGCAAGGCACGAAAAGTGAATATACAAAAGAATTTTTATGAGAGCCGTCGTATTAACTTCGGTTTTGGGTTTGGTCCAGATATTCCGTTCGCATTTGATCAGCCGCTGTACTGTTTGACAATAAAGTATTGTAGTGCAACACGACAACCGTATAATTATTTTTGGTTAATTGTTTAAACCATCCCTGTGGAGCATGCGGCCAACCTCAACATCATCGCAACGCGCGGTGGAATGGGCTAATGGCTTTTTGACTCTCGGCTTAGGCAAAAGAATCACTTAAGGGCTCAGTCATTGTACCGCTGGTGAGAGGTCTGGCCTTTAAAGCCATCTTGCTGTTCTCCAGACCTATTTTGCGTCGACAAAACAAAGTCTACCCTTACCCTACTGCTTCGTATTTCTGAGGAGAAGGAAGGGGGGGAATGACAGTGGATGTAAGCCTTCCGGAGATACGAGAAAGCAGGATAAGTGAAGCTGACTGACACATCTTAATGGCAATGCTTAAAGGCGTATTCTGGCCCCACAACAACTGGTAAAAAGGAAAAGGGGACTTTTAATCTCAACCCCTTCCAGTCCGCTTAGTCCAGTTCCAGGAGCCCCAACCGGTATCACGAAAATGCAGCAGTCAGGAGCTACCGCAACTCACTGAATCCATTTGTAAGGCACAAAACATTAGGAGTGTAAGGACTTTTAATTCACCACCAGTCATTTCGCACTTCCACATTTCTTACACCACAACATCTTCGCATACCGTTTTCGGCTGATTACTTCCGTTGGGATTGTTCGATGCCTTGATGAATGTCCTACAAAGATGAAGAAATGTGTGGTGCAATTAAGGAGGGAGCAGAAATTTGTTAGAGCTGCCAGTCCGTCCAGCAGTAAAGTCATTCTCCGAGTTAACTGTTTGCCTGATAAGCCCAGGCAGAAGAATAGAATTGTTGTCGGCACCGTGGGTAGCGATAGAACGAAAAAGGTTAAGAAAGTCTTTTTAAAACTCTCAAAATACGCGCTTGTTTGGGGAACTCATATCTGCCTAGCTTGCCCCTTTTCCGGATCCACCTCTTCGCAAGTACGGTAGTGGTCACTGACGTACAAATCATTATACACTCGGGTAGAAGAGCCAGGAGAACGCACTCCACCAGAAGGTGACCCAAGTAAACAGCTCGAGCAAGATACAATGATATTGTCGTTATCTCATCGTGCAGGTTGTAGATGAGACTGAAAAGACGCACGAAGCAAGCAAAAATGGCAATCAGGGGACAGCAAAAGTGACAATTTCGCGTGACCAAATTCGCCTAAATTCCAAAGGCATCACGAAGTGCAGAAGACGTTCCATGCTCAGAAGAACGAGAAGCCTGTTACGAACTAGCTAGAAGATGTTGGGGAAGTAGAAGAGAAGGGCAGAGCTAAGCCGATGGGTAAAAGTTTTGAAGTAGAACATCTTAAGCACACAGTAGATGGCAGTAAAGACAAAGAAAATGGTTTCGGTACTGGAGACACTGATGAGGAGGAGACGAGTGCCTCGAGCGCTGACTCCGTCATGGTGTAAGAGGTAGAGGTTGAAGAAATTGGCTCCTGCACTGAGAATGGACAGGGGCACTCCCATGCAGACGCTAAAGACGGTCTGCATAGGGGTGTGGAGGTACAGCATGGCAGTGTTGATGCGGCCAAACGGCCAAGCGGTGAACGCTGTCGTCTACTGACTGGGATGGCGTGCATGGCACTCGAGTTGTCATTAAAACTCGTAGAAAGATTCATTTAAGTGAAAGGTAAGGCGGGTATTTATCAGAAACCTTTTCTATCTACCACCCCTCTTTTCAAGGGATTTTTAGTTTTATAGGTTGTTAACAATCAAAACATTGCATTGGTCAAGTGAAAATCTCATTTGTTACAAATGAGTAACATCAGTTGAAATCTAAGAAAGTTGGCGTAGCTAGTAAGTACTAAAAATAGATTCTGGAAGAGCCCAAAAATCCAAAAGCGCTTAAATTAGAGCGTATGAATCTGCAACAAAACGCCATTCATCTAAGCTGAGGACAATATATTTTTTATGCCAACATTGGTTAGACATCGTAGAATCCACCGCAGCACATCAAGGCTTCCCCTTCGAGGGGAAATACGGAACTAAGTTGGGCTAAATACATATATTCTAGAAGGCGAAAAAATGTCTAGACCTTAGATTTTCCCAAAGTCCAGCCCAAGTTTTCAAGTGCCAGACGAATACCAAAGTAACCGCCAGACATCAGGTGGTCGCACAAACAAAGTGTTACGCCTATGCTTTCAACATATGGTGTCGGACCGAAAGCAAAGTGAGGGTGCATGCTTTTTTGTTCATAGAGATTTTAACAACTGACAACATGAAATTTGCAGCGATGTGGCGTTATGAGTTTGCGTGGAGTGGAAGGAAAACGGTTTTCTGTCGGATTAGAGTTTTGAGATGGTACTAATGCGAATCGGAGGTAAAATAACTAATTCCCGCCTGCCTTTGCTTATAGTGCTCTAAACAAGATGAATTCCGCATAGTGTTTGGCAATTTCGATAACAGTCACCAAAGGGACTAGAATGAGTGTCCTCAAGGCCATACCAAAGATCTGATTTTATTTCCGTTCACTACGCATAAAATACCGTGCATAAAGTTTATTCCGGTAATCGCCCGGCATTCGAATCAAACCCAAAACCAGTCCCTTCTACTTCTCTATGAATAACCATATTCTATTAAGAGTAATGCCTAAGTTTATAATATATTCTAACTTGTTTAAGTGGACCTTTATAGGTGAGAGGCGGTAACCAATTGGGAACGTGGATCACATGTGCGAAGTCGGCGAAGAGCCTCCCTCCGATTGATATCTCTTACTCAGCTCATCTTTATCCTATTCCCCATCCCTCCTAACAGCGATGCCTAATAAATCGTCTACTGCCAACTTTCTCTTATAGTCTGAGAACCAGGGACCAGAGGGTAGGCAGGCAGTAACTACAGCATTCACCTAGTGGGAAATCTCGGGGCGCCATAAAGATATCCATGATCTCATTCTGCCGAAGCTCTATGCATTCAAGTCTTTAAGGAAGTTGGCAAACGCTAAAGCTTTCACACATTTTTGTGGATGACCTCTGCAAATGCACTCTTTGGGCTCAAAGAAACCAAAAAAGATTTACAGAATTGATGCTTTTCTGACATAGAGAAGACCAAGACCGACTTCAGAACGCCGAATAGGTAGTGATTAATTTGATTATTATTGCCAAAATGACTAAAAACTTGACTGAGCTGACAAAGGCATCGAGCTGCATTGGTAATATCATTTTTCATAGACGACTTATTTTGTTTATAGTGGTTCTGGATTAGCCGCCGCCTCTGAAGTGGGATCCTTGTGATTAATTGGATTAGTCATGACGGAGAGGTACAGCTTTTCTCTGACGACATTTAGGTGGGCTTCATAGCGAGTAATCTTTTTTTAGTCCATCCGGTAAATTACTTCAAATTGAATATGCATTGAAGGCTGCCGAATGTGGCGCTCCGTCTGTTGGGATACGTGCCTCTAACGGTGTGGTTTTGGCGGTGGAGAAGAAGTTTAATTCGGAATTGATCGATGAGGCTTCAATTTCCCGCATTGAACCTGTGACAAAATCGGTGGGGATGGTGTACAGTGGACTGTCTCCAGATTATAGAGTCCTTGTAAAACAAGCCCGGAAATCTGCGCAAGCTTACCAGCTGGCCTACAATGAATCCATTTCTCCTGAGCAATTAGTTACCCGCATCGCTGCGGTTATGCAAGAATATACGCAGTCAGGGTGCGTTTCCTTCATTGCTAGCTGCCAGTTAACTGGTTCTTAATCAGAAGTCTTGAACTAGTATTTGTACCACTATTCAGGTGTATTCAGCTTGCATGGCTACCTGTAGTAAAACTTATGCAGTCCTCCCTTATAATATGCAGTCAATGCAACCTGAACTTTGAAAGCATCCAGTCGTGGGGATGTTTAGCTATAACTGGCATCCATGTGACTATCACTTTGTAGTGGTGTACGACCATTCGGTGTATCCCTTCTCATTGCTGGCTGGGACTACAATTCAAATAGAGCCTACCTTTACCAGTGTGATCCTTCTGTGAGTTCTGATTGTCGCATTTTTTCTCCGAACGGGTGGATTAGCAAGACTAGGTCGATCATTTTTTTGTCTATTATGCAGATTGAATAATCTTACTTTGGTCGGTTTAGTTTTTTTATTTGCATAACTTTTCTGTCTAGGGTACTTACTTCCCATGGAAAGCCACTGCATTGGGTAAAAATTCGTTGAATGGCAAAAACTTTCTTGAGAAGCGGTAGGTTGAACAGTTTGTTTTTATCAACTAGAAACAATCAAAATGTTGGGCGTATTTATTGTTTCTCGTTAAGCTTTTATAAGACTTCTCTTCACAATTTTGTCATTGCGTAGTACTCCTCACCCCTGTTTGTGCTGTAAGAACTGAACCGAACATGTTTTCAACTCTATCAAACTAAATACTTATTTTAAAAATTTAGTTGCAGGGACATTTACTCGTCGTGCTTTACCAAATGATAAGATACGGATTATTGGAGTTTTTCCGTTCTACTGATCTACTAAATTTTATCTAGCCTACAATTTCTCTGTTGCATTTTTGACCAGGTACAATGATAAATTAGAGTTGGAAGATGCGGTGCACGCGGCCATTCTGACATTGAAGGAGAGTTTTGAGGGTCAGATGACCGAGAATAACATCGAGATCGCCGTTTGCAATGAGAAGGGTTTTCGCGTTCTGCAGCCCTCTGAGATAAAGGATTACCTGGCCACTATCCCTTGAAAGCACTGTCTTCCTCCTTTTTCACCCACCTGTCTCTGCCCTTCTGCATTGCATAAAACTGCGCCAAGCGTCACCTTTTACTTCTTTTTAAGTTCTTCCGCTTTGTGAATTTCATGGGCCACAATATTTAAATTCATTAAGTCAGCTCACTGATGAGGAATGCTGAGATTGTGACGTTGTAGACACCAATTTTACTTATATAGGTCAGTAGGAACGGTAGTTCTACCGTCAAATTTTCGTAAGACGTGTTGGGTCAACATGCAACCGTGGTGGTGGGATTTCTCGCTAGCTTGCGGTAGGGTTTAGGATCAGTTCTGTTCGCTGACGTAGAAAAGTAGACTGAAGAGAGCTCAATTCCATTTGGAATCGAATGAACGAGGAGCATCATTTAGTGGATTGGGCTTGAGACAAGCACAACTTTTGCCATGCTTTAAGGATGTCTCCAGTATGCCGGAATTGCGGCCATTCTTGTCTGTCATCGTTTTGATTTTTACTATAGGTAGGCTTTTGTTGCAGTAACTGATGCCGACTCAAAAATAACATTGACGATTTGGTTATAGTTGTAGCGTCCCGAGACTTCCAACCAGGTGGAAGAAGACAACAAGTGAAGCCGGATACACGTAGTCTAAAGAGGACAAAGCAACTAGGCCTGAGCCTTGCCCAAAGGTCAGCCCATGAGTACAATGACCAAACAAATCTTGAAGTGACCGCCAAACGTCAGGTGGTCGCATAAACAAGGCATTACAATAGTCACTGCTTTCGCGTTACCACCTCGAAGGTGCTACGAATTTCCACATTTTGGTGAATGGCTGTGCTCGGGATGAAACAGTCGTAATAGTTTCTTTCAACAGAGCAGCACTGTTCGCCGTTAAATGGAGGTAGAGGGGAGACGTAAGCGGAGCACAGTGGTGCTCCAGACAGGTGTTTGTTTGACCAAGATATCGAGCTTCGGCATCAAGGATGCCGACGCGTAACTCTGTGCGCTTCACCTTCGGACCTAATTCCATGACAAACTTCAGAGCTGAGGTGCAAGTTGGGAATCACAACTTCTGCATTCAAATAAAGCCCCCAACAGTGGTACGCCATGGTGAGAAGCTTGGCTAAATACGGACTCTTTCCGAAATTTCGGTATCATTGTTGAACAATTTGGAGGTTTTAAAGTCAATTGTTCCAATTTTAGGGACCTAATCAGGATTCTAAGCCTTGCTTTAGTTAGGCCACCACTAAACCAGTAGTCAAGCATTGGCGAGGTGGACCAATGGCCGCGGAGGTTCGTGCATAGTAAACACAACCGTTGCTACATTGAGGGCGATGTGACCAACTGGGTGTAATGGCGACAAGGGTGCTTCACCTGGAATGCGACCTCTGATAGTCTCATTGGCACTACTGGCTCTTCTCATTCGTAAAGGCAAGTTAAATTAGTGCATTTTTTTGTGGATTTACTGCGGACACAGCTCCCCTATTCTAGGAAAGCTCTCATAATCAGTTTAGACCGGTATTTGCGCTTGCTTTTGTAATTGTCTTTTCAATTGCTTTGAACGGTTGCTCATCCTCGTAGAACCAATCTTGATCTACAGTTCGAGCTAAAACAATTTTGGCGCATCCCTTTTGCAACTGTCAGCGTTCATTGAGAGGGAAAAGACTCGCTAACTAATTTTGCGCATAGCACTTTCTTCTGCCCAAAAAACCCGTTCAGTTTTATTAAGCTTTGGTAGAATATTCTAGTAGATGCAGCAAAGTCTGCCCGGAGGAGACTGAGAGGCTCACAAGACCCATTCAAAGCATTGCTTTTTGTTAGAGATTGAGGAGGACCTGCCTGTCTACTTTCAGTTCCTAAGACTTGAACTTCACGATAGGAATGGTTGAGGAAGCTTTATTATGCATCATGCACAGAAAAGAAGGAAATGAAGGGGGAAAGAATTGGTGAGACGGAAAGCCGATGTCATCCTGAGAGCGTCTTTCCACGCTCATCACGATTTGGACGCGTGTTGATACGCTTCTCCGCCTCTCCCCTTTAAAATCCAGCTTAAACACGTTAATATATGCTACGATTTACGCGTACATAAACTCTCAGTACTACCTGTGCTTTGCCAGTCGTGAAATTTTTCCTAGGATATAATACGATTTCAAGAACTATTTCAAATAGGTTCTGCGGAGGCGCCTAAACTCATTTTGAAGACCGATCAAAAATAACTACTTGGCAGAAATAGAATGGTGGAAGTTAAGATTAGTGGCGATTGAAAGGTCGTTAGCGGGACTTGTGCTAATTCGTAACAAACAAAGGCAAATCATAAAATGGACCTATAGTGGGTGTTATCGGTCAAGAATGAACCTCTCATACCTTAGGGGAATCCAATTCCCCCACTTCTCGGTTGGTTTGGATGAAAGCAATTGGGTTGTACAGTACTTTAACCTCCCATTCCAGAGCGCAGTAGTGGTGAATAGGCCTTTTTTTTCAATAAATCCTCTCTACTTCACCCGCCGAGTTGCATTCATGAGCAGCGCTTTCTGTTTGTGTTCTCATGCTTACATATCCAACTCCTTTAACCTATACTACTGTTTACTATGTGCGCTTGTTTTAAGGTGAAGAATTGAGCCAAATTTAGCAACATCGGATTTAATGCGATGTCGCTTCATTAAACCTAAAAGATCTTGATTAGGCCCGCTATGTGAGTGAGTTCATTGGCGCATTCGACAAATTCTGTCCGATTAGTCGCCGCTGCAGCTGACCATGAATACCCATTACCTATTTCTGACGTCTCATTATCCCTTAGGTTCTGGCATCCTGTGCTACCAGTGCGATAGCAATGAGGACGAAACATGTCCAGCGAGTCGTCGTTTTGAACCTCGATTAAACGCACTAGTGGACTGCGGCAGCTTTCAGGCGCGTGTTCCGGGCACCTTCTGCATTAAGATCTATCAGGAGAGCACTGGTTGGTTCAGTTGGATTAAAATTACTCGACGCTGTGCAGCAAGAACTGACTATGGTGCGTGCTAATTTACTCGCCTCTTCTTTACAATTTCCAGTGTAAGGTTTTCATAGGGAAATTTTTCGGAGTTACAGGAGTAGCAAAAGGCTGTCGCTACTGGTTCGATGATCAAGGTGTTTATCACGAGGTCTGCTATTGCCAGGACAGAGACGGATGCAATTCTGTGGATCAAATCAAGACATCTGGCATGACTTTTGCTGCACTATTGCTAATGCTTCTTTTTATATAGCAGAATTTGTTGATTTTGTTCGTGTAAAAACCGAATTTTATATACTGTTTGCTCTTTTTGGTTGTGGAATAATTGGAGTCCATTGTAATGCATAATTTATGTAACCGCCTAACGTTTGGTGGTCATTTTAGGATTTTTCAGGGCCTTATGCGTGTGGGCTGACCTTCGGGCCATGCTTAGGCCTAGTCGTCTTGTTTTCTTTGGAGAACATGTATTCAGCCACACTTACTGCCTTCTTCCACCCGGTGGGAAGTCTCGGGACGCTACACTGCCGCAGGATCTAATTTGATGACGTGCTATGCCATAAATGTCAAATACACAAGTAATGTATTTTTAAAAATAAAATGATCATTATTTTCGACAGACCTGTAGCTATGACTAATAGTTGTATTTTTATGGTATCTAAAACACATTAATAAGAATACGTTTAAACTATCTTACTTATGGAGCAAATATGATCAACTGTCGATTTATATCTCTATTAGAAAGTTAATGACCTTGATTTGTTTGTTCCAACAACAGACGCCAATGCACAATGAAATAAACCTACTTAGCCAATTAACATTGTGGTTCGCTATGATGTCCGGAAGCGAGGTCAGTTGACTGCAAGCCAGATACATGTGTTGGACAGTTGACAGTAGTTAATGCACTCTACTTTCGTTTTTAACGATGGTTGATTGTGTAACCAGGCTGGTGTTGGTGGTTTTGGTGATATTCTATTCCAATTTTTACGCGGACTCTTGGATCCACGTTTCTCCGGGAAATTCGGCAAGTAGGGTATGTTTTGTGCTTACTTAAATTACTTGGCATTGAATGTCAATTGATCTTATCACAAACTTGCGTTTTGTTTAAAACGTTTATGTTTCGGATGATGGGCTAAATCAGGGAGAAATGGGATGTAACTTAAAAAAGTTTACATCTTTTCGATAGTTGTATTGCAATGATGAATGGGTTATTTTCCATCTCTAGGTTTGCTTTGTAGTCTTTGCGTCTTTGGTAGTCACTGAAGTATTGATTTATGCGCATTATTTCTTGCGTGCCTTGATGCCGAAACCTTCGAACAACGAAATCGCAACAGATTTACTGATTCGTAATGAATAATATTAGTCAACCAATTGTCTTGTGCTTGTAGGTAAGAAATGGTTCTGAAGTTGTTTCTTTCGCCTCTATATTGGCGAACGAATTTTCCAAATTGGCTCGTGATGAACTTGGCACAATGACAATGCAAGCTGCTTTTGATCGGCTGGAGTACGAGCCAAAGCCCGAAAACTCTGCCAAGTGGGATCTTGATTCGGTAGATCAAAGACTGCGGCTTTCTGCCATCATATTTTGCTTAACTTGAGTAAAGTAGTGCTATATTTGCAGCTTGTTGATCAACTTTCCCTCCGTCTTCGTCACTATGGCCACCTAGTCTCCAATCCGCAAGCCCTGGTGATCCAGCTTCACAGAGAACACAAAATATCTCAGATCTCTCCCCGATTCGACTGTTGTAATCTTTCTGAACGTGACTTACGGTATGCAAATCTTCCTCTGTCATATTCGAGAACTAATTTTTCCAATAATTGCTGAATTCCTCAGGAAAGGTTCTAGGTCCTTAGTTTATCTGTTCTTTTGTGATACTCTTTCCCTAAGTCATCTAGGCAAATTTAGATTGCGTATTTTATCCATATTTAATTGTTTAACAACAGTTATGTTACGTGATGATATGTAAAGATGCAGTCCACGTAAACCTAATTACTGCGCATTAATGCCATTTTACTTTGATCGTTCAGCTACGAGGCGTTGTATGGTGCGCGTGTGTCTCGTCGAAAGTGCTGTGACCTCATTCCTTTTAACCTGCCTGTGGAAGCATTTAATCCGGGTCACAACTTGACTCAGCGCTTTCGTCGTCAGCTGGAATACTGGCCCAACGTGAAGTGGCTCTACTTCATCACTGATGCCGGCCTTCACACCGAATTTCCCGCTCACAACTTTCGTGCTGCCACCGTCACTTCAGCTCTCTTTGAGTCACTGGCCGTTGCTGCGGCTGCTGCTGCTGCAGCCGCGGCACCGCCACCTCCACCGCCGTTACCAATTCTGCAATCACCGTCGTCGACTTTGGGGAATTGGGGGTGGTCGGCGGTGGAAGTGAAGCAGAGGGCTAGGAGACATCTGCTACCATCACTGCTTACTGCTCTCTATGACTGCAGATCGGTGCACCAGCTGCGGCATCGGTAAGAGCTTCAATTGTTGGCAGTGCATGGCGTAAATTGTAGTCTATGCATGCGATGCTATCAGATTCAATTTCAATTAAAGCATGACTGCTAAAAACAAGTATTTTCCTTTTTATGTGCCAGTTTATGCACTTTTTACCCTTTGAAATTCCGCCTTTTATAGATCAGCTTTTCTGACTATTGAAATAATTGATTGAAATCATAGTTATTTTAATTTCCCAGCGTACGATGCACGCGGTAAAACATCCCTACTCCCATCTGTGGGATACTGAACTCTTGCAACGTAAATCTTAACATATGCTAATTATTGACGTTTAGCTCAGATCAGCAATAATAGTAGCAAGATGCACCTCCTCATATCACCTAATGTCATTCAATTGTTATCTATCCTGTTCCAATTAGGGACGTCTTTGTGCGGTCAGTGGTGTCACAACCGATATGGCTGGTGTTGGTGCTTGATCAAAGCGAGGTGAGCAAAACGCAGATGCTGCTGGGTCAACGTGTTGCTCGTCTGCTTCTTGCATCGCTCAGCGAAAAGGACCGGGTGGCCCTCGTCCTTGCTTCCGACACTGCTCGCGTTGCCACAGTCGGAGCGACTCCTTCCGACGCAACTGCTATTCACTTGCGCCCTGCTACTCACGAAACTAAGCTGGTGTGTTTGTGTCAACTTATCCAGCAGTGATCACTCTCCTCTTTTAAGACAATACTTTCGACCTGGATGGCAAGTACCTGCTAGTGCGCTCGATCGTGTGCTCTCTGTGGCTACAATTACTCGTAGCCTTTTGAATATTGTCTGCCACCGGCTTTAAAGACCATAGATACTTAACAACGATCTAGATGCAATTGTTGGCACCTACTAATGCTCTCCTGTTGAAGGCGCACCTGAAAATTGGATTTCACATCTATTTGGCTTCGTCTCTTGCAGTCTTTTAAAGTCTTCAAATTTAGTGGCGTGTCTATTCATCGCCCCTATTAAAATTTTGCTCTGATTGGCTAGTCTGTGACAGTCTGATTCTAACTTTGGCCTCCGTTTACAAGAGGATCAATTAATACTTGCAACGATGCGAATTTCGCCTTTATTTTGCCACTTTAGTGGTCTTGAAAGCTTCTTCCCGATTAAGGTGGCGTTAGCATCTTAAAACGCATGATTTTTGCCTCTGATGGAGTACTACGATCTTCACCTTTTACATACACTTGGAAGGAGCGATTCTCGTTTTCGTAAATGCAGCTCAATTGGTTGGTTTATGGCAGTTAGCAGTCCCTTGCCTGATTATGATTCGGACAACAATGTTGCTTTTTGATGACTTGTTTTTATTGCTCCAATCCGGTCAGGAGGATTCGCCTATGCATTGAAGTTAATCTTAGTTGATTGAGGATCACTCTTAGTACCTTTAAAGTAGAACTGCATTATCATTGTCTCCACAGTTTCTCGCCGAACACATCTACGGTCTTCGAGGCTCCGGTATTGCCAAGACAAATCACACCCGGGCTCTATTGGAGGCTTTCAGAATCCTTCATGATGCTGTTAAGATTCAGAAGCATGACCCTCCAGAAATAGCTGGACTTGGCTCACCTACCAGTAAGTTCTCCATCACTGGAAACTTTGCATCAGAAATTGATCAATCCATTTAAATGTTTCAGCTACCTGGACGTCCACGGGTAACTAAGTGATGACTCTTACTCAGTCTAATGCTTCCTTTAAATGTCAGTCAAATTAGGCTGGATTTTGGCTTACCAAAGCCTTCTGCACTAGTCTGAAGTCACCCATTAGTGAACCGGTTTAGCTTCACATGATGCTTTGTGACTTGTGGTTCTAAAAGCATTGCCATTGTTACTCCGAATTGCCATTTACCGCGTGCGCTTTTGCTAAAGTCGCGTTCAAATCGGTGGGAAAATACAATGCCACAGTCCAAACACCAGTTTATTGTGATGTAGGAGGCCAGAAATATGCAGATCATGGTCGTGTTCACATCAGAGGTAGAAGATGCAGCAATTTTTAGTAGATTGCCGTGTGAATTTTACAGCAGGCACTTTGTTCCCTTGCAGACAATCTGATGATTGCTTACATCAGTCGTGGCAGTCTGGATGATCTGCAGGAACAGAACGCCACATTACAACAGGTGACGGAACAACAGGCGCGTCTGGACAATCGCGTCGTCATCAACACTTACATGCCTGTAGAGGAGAAAAGTGCCACTGTACTCTTTGAGAAGACTTTTATGAGCGATCTTGCCAAGCGGTAGGCTTCCTTCTTCTTCCTCCTCCCTTGTTTCCTTCACTGCGATTGGGCAATGCAAAGACTAGGCAATTTTAAACAACCTTTTGTCCCATTTGGTTGACTTAACTTTGCTTTCCTCACATTGTCAATATTGGCTCTGCCTTCAAATAAAAAATGATGACCAGTGAACAAGCGGATTTGTCACAAACACTGGATACGTTAGAAAAAAAAAAGCACCTACCGTTCAGCCAATGAATGAGTTTATCCAAAGCATAATTCTAAAATGCTTCGAGGCTTCACGTCCATCATGTTCGTTGCATTCCCCGTCCTGTGCAAATGTGTGTCTAAGGCGCCCGATTCCTGAAAGAGAGGGCCGAGAGGGAGTGAGAGTGGTGAATCATGCGCCGACCGAATTTAGCTCCCAAATGCCTGACACAATACTCGTGTCAATACACATTCAACCGGTTTACATGTTTCCGTTGTCACCTTTTTTTTCAGCTTTTGATTTACTTCCTTTGTTAGGGTTGGATGTATGCGTCAAAAGGTCACCTTCTCGACGCAAGAACAGACTATACGATGGTAGAGTAGCCGAATTGGGGATGATTTGGCAACTTTTTAAGTCTATTACTGAAGCCGATTGCTTTTTTGTCGTTCGGCCTTCATTTGTTCAACATCTAAACCATTGATTATGTGTCAAGTCGTCATGAAATGTAGCATTTCTTTCGGATTAACGAGGACACTCCGAAGGACTTGAAAGAGGCAAACCGGTCACGTGATCACAGTCGTGACAAGTGCTTCGATTGTTTTGAAGCAGCACTCCTCCTTATCCCTCTAGCAGTTACTAGGCATCAAAGTAAAATTACAAATATATCATCACTTTTTATCTCAAGATTTCTTGCACAAATATAACATCGCAAGTACTCTAGACAAAATTTCAAGTTTAATTTTTTTCGCATTCTGTTCCAGGTGGAATACACATTCGAATCCGGAGCAATATCAATCTTCAAATCTGCGTCCGGGACATTTCTACACAATCAACCGCACTGCTGACCTGGCGGAGACAGTTGGTCGTTTCTACGAGGTATGGTTGAGTCAAAATGAACAGGTAGCATCGAAGAGGGACACACAAAACAACAACAACAACACCGTTTCCACTGGTGTTCCATCGTCGAAACTCTACTTTTCCCTCCCCTATGAGGACATGGAAGGCAGAGGACTTGTTATGAGCATTAGCCAGGCCTTCTATGATGGTGTAAGCAGAGTTTCTGTTTGGATCCATGAGCGTCAATGTTACAAAATAGTACCTACCAACCATGGCTTCATGCTTTTAATAATTTTCTTTGCTTGTCTTTGATATTTTCACTTTGTAAATGTTTCGCTTAGATTTCTCTTTGGTCCATCTCACTCCATTTTGCCACTTGGTAGGACACATTTATTGGTGTAATGGGAGTGGACCTTCATGTAGCAGATCTCTTGGACCAGATTGTTCACTACGGCGGTAGTCCTGCCTCCAGCTTTGTTTTCCTTCTCGATGCCACCTCCGGTCTAAGTGTTTACCATCCCGGAGGTCTTCGAGACCTTCTCACCACACCCTCCGTCCCTGCCTCCGTCTCTTCTGCTGCACGATCACGACGATCCTCCACAGCCGTCTCTACGGAGGAAGCCTTTCAGCGTTCTTCGGCTTTTCAGGAACCTCTCATTCATATTGACGTGCGATACTTGGAGCGAACGCCTGGATTTGATAGTCTCATCCTGCCCCGCATTCTACGTGGGGAGATCAATGGAACTGTTAACTTTTCCGTAGAGATTGTGAGTTACTAGTACCTCATCAGGACATTATGGTTGACATCCGACGGAACATCTCATTCTTACTCTTTTTATTGCATGACCCAACATGCAAGAAGGCCTTTTATCTCCTGTAGATGTGTGAGCAAAGGAGAAGGCAATTCTAACGCTTTTAGAAACCCGCATCACTCAAGGCTAATTAACTGAAACCTCTTCTCTCCCAATCTCAGGATTCAGAGACCTTAGCAAAAATCAAGACCACAGGAGTTTGGTCTGAGCGGGTCGGGAGTTTACTTCCCTCTACAGGTCAAATACCTCCCCATTACGGTGACCGCATGAACCACGTCAAGATCACATATCGGTGGCGTCGTATTACTGACCCCGACACACAATTTGTTCTTGTGATGCGATCTATGCATCAATTGGATGCTCCACCACCTCGTCAGTTGGTTGAAATCAGTAAGTGTCACACATGACTAATTGCCACTTTGCAAACCACTGTTGAATGCTGCAAACTGTCATCATTTCAATGGATTATCAGTTAGTGGGATGGTACTTTGCTTGCCCATAACCTTTACCTTCTTTTCTCTCTTTCGAAAGTCAAATAAGTAGTTTACCAGTATCCGTGCTGAGTCAAGCACTTCAACAAGTCATTCATTTCATTTAGCTCCACCTTTTGATTCTTGGTACCATCGACTGGATTTATTCAAACGTGATCAAGCTTGTCTCTACCTTCGCCAACTTGCTACCTTCAGTGAGTCTTTACACCGCCGAATCTGGACGTTTTATTATCCTAACATAACTTCAAATTTTTTATTAATCTTTTTGACCCATCAAATCTCACCTTCGGTGGGTGATTCGTGGAACTGTAAAAACCTTATGAAGTTGTCTAGGCATCCTTTGTGTGTCCCTTGGTCTAACGACTGCCAGACTTATTAATACGATCGTCAAAAAGTATTTGTAAATGTTGTACAACAGGAAACACCTCCAATTTCACAGCATTATTGTATTTCTTTTTCACGTTCAAAGGCTCAACTACCGTGTATCTACCGCCACGTACCTTCATGCGTCCCTTCGAACATCTCGCTGCGTACTCAATGTCGTCGACTGTTGGAGCAGGAACTGAGGAAGGAAGGGGCGAGAGTGCAGAGGAGGTGCGACACCTTGTCGCCTACCTCACCGATCAGACCGCTCTTATCTCTAACCCCGGCCTCCGTGTCTCCCCCTCCACTGGCACCTCCGCCACCTCATCTGCACCCGATGCCCGCACCGCTGTTGCTGTTGTGGAACGAATCGGAAAATTTTGGCGTCAACGTGGTGCTGCTGCCAGTGCTGTTGGCAAACACATAATTCGACGGTACATAGGTCTTCCATAGTCATGATTCATTTGGACACCATGCTGTTGTTTATGCGCTTATTTCAATTTATTTTTTAGTACATCATTTTCAAAGACTGAGATTTCTACTCAAATATGTAGACGGTTTCCTCTCTCCCAATAAGCAACATAGTGTCTTCGAGCAATTTTTCTTTGTTATCACTTTACGCTTTTTTTTGGCTCTGGATAAATTATGCATCGGATGGATTTGTTTGCTTTTTTGGCGCTAAGCCAAACTTCTACACTGTCTCCATATCGGCATTTTTATGAGTTTTACTTTCTCAAATCTCAGTAGGACAATAACTTTTGGCAAACAACTTCCTATTGCGCTTTTGCATGCAGTGGACAGAGTATTTTTTCTGGGTTATCTTTCTTGCTATGAGACGATCTCTTTGTTCTCCCCTCCTCAATGGCCAGTTACGTTTCGACGGACACGGGTGTGATGTTGATGTACCCAGGCACTTTAATGCCTCAGAGCTTCGATGCAACCACACGGCCTTGGTACCTGCGAGCCGTGGAGAACGCCGGACGTATCGTTTTTACCGAGCCCTATTTGGATCATGGAGGCGCTGGACACATTGTCACCATTGCCTTCGCTATCTTTGAGGGCAAGTAGGTTCTAGTCTCCTCTTCTCCTACCATTCAAATTAGTTTATCTTTCATTAAGTGCTTGAACTCCTTGTTTTTTTTTCCCATTTTAATTATTCCATCCTTCTAGCAACAAGGATGTTAAAACGATAGAGATTTAGTTATTGTATTTTTGCCTCGTTTTCAGTCGAAGTGGCATTCACAGTCCCAACACCGATCGTGTACAATCAGTGATGGCAATGGATGTTCCGTATCGTCTCTTCAACCATCTCCTGTCCATATGGCTTCCCAGCCTCTGCAATTTCGATCCACCGTACTTTCATAACAAATCAATCTTGAAGGAGAAGACAAAAGTCAAAAACACTAAGACGAAACGGAAGGACGCCGCCTCTAAGACCGCTGGTGTGCAAATCTCTCCAATCAGTAGTCCCCGGAAGGAGGTCTCCTGGGCGCTTTTAGACTTCTTCCGCAACTCTGGAGTGCCGATAAACCCCTCAGTGGTGGACACAGAAGGAGACGAAATGGAAGTAAAGGAAGAGAGTGAAGTGGAGATAGAGGAGGTAAATGAATTGGAGGTTGTAAAGGAAAAGACTTCTACAAAGTGTCTCCTCATGAATGATCGAGGCTACCTCATTGCACATCCTGGTTACGCAGAGCCTCTGCAGGTCAATCGAGCACTTGAAAGCAGTCATATCAGCCATCGGTGAGTGACACCTTATTCACGTTTTATCCATCTATCTCAAACGTGTCAAATCACTTATATACAATTTGTCAGAGAACCCTTAGTTGCTGCGGATCTACTGAATCATGGAGGATTTGTACGGAAGATGGCCTGTGTTTTGCACTCACAGCGTGCTCTCGAGCGCTACTATACGTACAACACTTCGTATGAGGGGATCGTTACTAACTCTGCTCCTGGAGAACACTGCACTCGCTATGAGGTGACCTGAAACTACTAAATTTTGACAGTTTTATCTTTTCTCTCCATTTTTTTGCATTCAAATTAGTTGGCCCTTACACAAGCAAATTGAAATCAGCATTTCGCTTGCAGTTTGCCCTCGTTCCTGGTACCAATCTATTCTTGGGGTTGGTGCACGAGAAATCACAATCGCACCAGCGGATCCGACGCAGTGGTGAAGCCACTACGACGACCACCACCACTGGTGGTGGCGTCTCGTGTAGTCCACGCGCTGCCTTCTGTGCCTGCTCTACCAAGGATCGCCGTTGTCTCAATTGCGGTCGCCTGGAGCCTCTCGAATGTGAGTGTCCCTGCCAATGTCCCCTCGGTACTGTTGCTGGTCCTCCATTTACCAACCCTTCCTCCGCCTCCTCCTCCTCCTCTGCTGCCGCCTCCTCTCTTGAAAACCATCCTGCATGTTTTGCGCTCTCGGTAAGCTCCTGTGACTTATCGCTCAGACAGTGCTCTCCGCAGGTGATGGTTAGTTCGGTTTTTGGTTGTATCATCAATTCTTGCGCCGAAATTGTGCTTAAATCTCGTTTCCTTTCTCTTGTTCACAAAAAAGTTTCAACCACACCATTTTAATACGAATAGGGCTAGCTTGCATCACAAATATCTTAAGTATATATCTTTTCTCTTGACGTTGAACAGTGACAAATAATAGTCCAAAGATTAGTGTACATTTGCTTCACTTTATGCAGAAAGGCCATTGCTTCTAACCAAAGCGAATCAAATTTATTGCATCTGTACTTGAGATTTCTTGAAAATCCGTTGAGTTTAGACATCAAAGATTTTACAGGCTTGATCTAAGATCGTTAATATACTACGCAGCTTGAGGTACCTCTTCTACCGACAACCAAAGCGGCTGCGGCTGCATCGTGGAAGGCGTTGGCAAGACTTCCTGATGCACCTCCTCTCTGTCAACCCTCAAACTCCCTCTCTGTACGCGTTCCTGTTGCCTCACTTAACGAATGGCTCAACATTCTTCTCCCTACCCCCACTTCTTCCGCCACCTCCGGTGAAGCCTCCTCATCGAAAACTGAATCTGCTATTGTAACAAATGGCGGTCCCCTGGTGCCCGCCCTTGGTCCCACTAACTGCGCTGCCCTCGGTAACCACTCCACCGAGTGCACCGCCAGCATTGGCTGTGAGTTTTGCCTTCTCGGTGCAGATTCGGAACCCTTGTCGAGTGGAGGCTTCTGCGCTCCCATGGGTGTTTGTTTTGGTGGTGTCATTGGTGGTGCTTCACCCTATAGTTCTCTCACCTCCTCCTCATCCAATGCTGCTTTCGCTACTAGCAGTGGTGCTCGTGAGTTATTTGTCATTTTGAGAATATTTTTCTACCGCTAATGACAAGTTGACTCTTACTTCATAGCTCCTCTTGGTTTCCTGGAGGATAAGTGGGCTTTTGTACCACCACTTCCGCCGCCTCCACTGCTACCCCCACCACCACAGCTACCTCCACTAGGAGCACCGATTGCACCGCCGAACGGTTACTACCATTACCGAAATCTCCTCCTTCCGAAAAGTGATTCCCAAGCAACAGCAGCGGCCCACTTCTACCACTACTACTATTACTACCACTACTATCACCAACAGCAGCAGCAGCAGCAACAGCAACAACAACACTTATTGCAGCACGGAGGAGGTGAAGACTTCTACGCTTCTCCATATGTATTAGCACGACACTACATGAGCGGGAGTGAAAGAAGTGAAACTGAGTTGGGAGTGGGCGCCGGACTTTTGGCATGGACAAACTCTCCAGTGGGACCGGTGGCTGGAGCTGTCTTAGCTGTATTTATTGTCCTTCTTCTCGGTGTTTACTGTCTTCGTCATCAAGCTGCAAACCGAGCACGTCAAAATGCCTCAGCTGCAGCTGCGGGGAACGCTGGCGAGTGTGTCTCCACTGGTCTACTCGTAGGCGATGGCGTAGGAGGGGGAACGGATGGTGATGCCTCGAATCAATCTGCATGTAGTCGAAATCATTCTGTGAGTAGGTTAGCTTCGAGTTGTCAAACCAACAAAATAACATACTGAAGGTTATTTAACTATTTTAGAATGAAAAGGTGTGCTGTTGTGAGAGGCCGCCTGAAAGTGGCACCGATAAGGACAAACCGCCCCCCACAGCAGGTGCAGTGGCTCTCTTAGTTAAAGCTGCCAGTGCTTCCTCAGCTGCCAGTGGAGCTGATGATCATAGCAGTTCCGCGTGTGGAGGTAGCAGCGTTGGTACCGACACTGAGTCAGAGCGTGGTCCACCACGTTGCTTTGCCCCTCCACCATCCCCGTTTGCTCCCTCTGCTGCAGCAATTATAATTGAAGGCGTAGGCGTGTTTGTAAAGAGCAATGCCTTTTCAACTGAAGAGCTGGAACAAGTTCCAGAGGAACCGAAAACTCTGCCCTTGGCTGAGTTTGTTACTGATCCGACTGCTGTCAGCCCCTACCGTGTCACAAATGACACTTCCACCGGTGATGCCGTTACTGTTGGTGCAGCAGCTGAGGCTTCAACTCCTGACGATCAAATCACCACTGTTTCATCGTCTGCTGCCACAACAACTGATCATGGTTATGTTAGCAATGACAGACCAAGTTCTAGCTGCGCTGAGTCCTCAGTAAGCTTCTAGCTTTTAGAATTAATCCTCTCCAGAGGAAACAAAGCCTTCTTAGCAAAAATTGTTTTGATTCAAAAATGCACATTTCGATGGTCTTTTCTACTACTTCTCATTAGTTACATGGAACAGCACAAACGTCTACCGCTAAGTAGTCGCATTTTGATGCTCCATTCAACGCAGGTGTGATTTGAGCTTGTCCCTAATGTATTTGATCCTAATTGCAAGAGGTTCATTTCTACTAAATATGTATTCTGCAGCACTTTGACCATCTGAAGGAACTTCAAAGGCTTAAAACTAAACTGCATTATCTTTTAAGGTTTTTTTTGTCTCTAGCTCTGAAGCCGTTGCAATATCGGAAACTCCTCTGTTCACTCTTGACGTGTAGGGTCATCCACTTCGACTAAGTGTTCTCTCATCTCACCTTTTAGTCGTTGGCTGATTCTGTTGTGCCTGGACCAGCAGCGGCATTGGCAGGGGGAGGGATGGCAGGATCTGAGGTGCTTGATGATTGCGAAGGCGGGAAAGAGACTCCCTCTGGCCTAGGCGAGCCTGAACTTGCATCTGTACCGGGCTGCGATTCTGGCGCAGCTACTGGTGGAGCCTGGATCGGCACTCTTATTCTTGGACCCGGTATGGATGAAGTCATGTGCGCCGAAGAGCTGGAACATCAATTCCTTTTCTTCTCCTCTAAGGTGCGTTCTTCAATTTTTTTTCTTTACTCCACTCTATGCGTTGAGATGTTTGAATTTCTCCTTGTAGCAAGATAATTAAAGTGGTTAAAATACTTCTCAACTAATGTTGGAGGTCACATTTTCAGATTCATGCTCATTACTTGTTACCAAATAAAGTTTGTTTTACGACACGTGGGCGTTAGAGGAACAGAAAGACTGCTTTAAAATGTATTTTAAACTACATTTTCCATACCTAGTTTCCTTTCCTCCCAACTCTTTCAGCGTGGTATTAATCAACAACAACCTCAACAACCACTGCACAACTCCCAACGTGGTCGTCTGTTGCCGTCATGGAGGAAGGCGTATCAGCATTATCGCCACCTCCATCATCAACATCAGCACCAGTATTATCAACTTCAACAGCAGATCTGCCATTCATCGCATCACAATCACCACACAGGCTTGGGACGAGGCGGAGGGGGTCTCACACGTTTTCCGGTGCTCATTCAACCCCCTCCACCACCATCCTCCACCCCAGCATCTTCATCATCGTTGCCGCCGCAATCATCGCCCCCAACTGCCTCCTCGCATTGGGGTGAGCCGACGGAGGACAACATTGTTTGAACATTCTTGTACTCGGTGTCTCTTTTCCACGTTTTTTTGTCGATCTGATCGCTCACACTCACTTTCACTCCTTCATCTAGTTTGAGTGTCGCGTCATGAAATAGTGTAAATTTATGACTAGAGAATCGAATAAACTTCCATTGAGTGTAATTACTGTATTTTTTGTGAATAAGTCATGCGTCTACAACTATCTCGCATAACGTATAAGTGGTTAAAGTTGCGCGAAGCTGACTCAAAGGCCTACCGCTACCAAAAGCCATCAAAAGAGTAGAGGTGAGATCCTCCATTCCACTGCTAATCCAGTCGCAAAATTACACCTTGAATGTCCAGACCGGACAATTTCGTCAAAGTTTCAGGTAGGTGATTGAATTTAGAAGGAGCTTTGTTTCAATCATTTTATTAAATAAAGTAAATAAGATTTACGGTTAAAAATCCGCCTTAATGATGCATTCGATGGATCGTTGTTTAAATGTTCACTTGATGGCAAAATTATTGATTATTGATTATTAATGTTATGTAATTAAGCTTGGGCGAATTAAGTAGTATCTTAACACGACTCTGCAATCTTTTGCAACGGAGATTGGCAAATCAATCGAAAGGATGCAACACGTATTAATTTTCACAAAATCTATTAGTTGTGCAATTGAGGTTATCGAGGTTTTTTCCTCCCTTCATCGTTCCTGGTGCCGACGCGAATGGTTCCATTTTGTCCAAACGGCATTGTTTGCCTTTAAAATGTTTGTCCCCTCTAGAAAATAGATCGGGATCGCTACAGGCGTATCCGATCGCTCCCTTCCTTGAGTATGTAATTTCCCCTCCTGACCGGTGATTTTATTCCGCACTTTTGTTTGACAGTGTGTGTATTCTGGTTTCTAAGGTTCTAGGCAATGTCTGAAGGGATTTCCCGGACTTTCAATGCTTCTGAAGAGTTGATCACCTCTAACGAAGGTCATCTACACCACGAAAATCAGAAGTGATTACGCTTTGTAGGGAAGCTCGCACCAAAATAGGCAATAACACCTCGATCAGTGTCAGCTTAATGACTTGAGCGGTTGGTAATAAACAACAAAAATTTTCATCCTATCAACGACTCAACATGATATTCTAAACTGGCTCTTTGTTCTTTGGTCCAAATAATCATCCTACCAAACTTTTTCTTGCGTTTTAGTAAATCCAAACTAAGGAGTCCTGCATCTGAGGAATAAAGCCAAAATCTCTATAGACTCGTTTTTTCACTTGCTTTTGGCCAACTTTGATAGCGATTGCTTTTTTGTAGTTATGGCCCTGTTTTGCTGGTCACAAAGGCTTGAATAGCGTTAATTTTCTGGTGATCCTTCCACTATGAGAAGAGGTGAATTAATACATCGGGGGGAAGGGAGTCGGAGAATTGTCCATGAAGGTTGTCATGCAACACTTGTACCTGCAAGAATGAGTGTTCGGTTGCGGTAGGCGTTGCTTCAGCCGTCACGTCGAATGCATTCAAGCATTCCATTCCCAATCAGCGGACAAAGGTGACAACCTCTGGGTCTTTGTAGTTGCATGAATGCATTCCTCTCAACCCCATTAATGCTTGATGAGTTTATTTAGAGTGGATTTAGTGAAATAAGTTGGACAATAGAACCTGTAGGCTAATCTGCTCAGCAAATTCCCAACAATGTGCCTACTGATTGGGATTCCAATGTGAACAAGGCGCTTGGAGGTTGGATCCAACATTTGGTGGGAAGAAGAGGACGTATCCTATAAACAAAAAAATAATCTCTTTTTAATAAGATGTTGGTTTCTTGAACTCGTCATATGGCAAAGACGAGACCGGTACAATAGTCTTTGGTTTCAAAAGAATATACAAAACGTGCTTCCTCCAACCTGATATGAGCATTTAGTTACTTACACAAGTCCTACCGTGGGAATTCAATGCTTGTTTCTTTAGAGGCGATTTTAGCTTACAATTTGCAAATTGAAGAACCTTGACTCTTTCTGATAGACATTCGAAGCTCATGAAGCATGTGAGCTTCATGCCACTTGAATGTTGCAGAAATAAGTGACAATAGAGGAATATGAATATCCATAATTCTCCTGTCTTGGGGTGGCTGCTGCACATCATGAGACAATTGACGCAACGGACTCTTGAAGTCAAATGCCGCCAAAGTCTTTCATTTGACCCGCTCTAGTTGCTAACTTTTAGTCATTTTCCGCATCTAGTTGGAAACACCAGATCAGGGTCGTATCGCATGTGCTGAAAGAGTTCTTTCGAGGATATTTTGGGACAGAAGTTATTATACTCGGAAATGCTATACATTTCCGATGAGTAGAAG
Organism: Hydatigera taeniaeformis; assembly: GCA_900622495.1. Classification (NCBI taxonomy): domain Eukaryota; kingdom Metazoa; phylum Platyhelminthes; class Cestoda; order Cyclophyllidea; family Taeniidae; genus Hydatigera; species Hydatigera taeniaeformis. The sequence goes on from UYWX01000086.1 coordinate 48,156, forward strand.
GGTTGAGACTACCACGGTACCCAGATGACACTCAATCGGAAGGGGCAAACTTACGCGGTCTCTGTAGTGTCCCGAGACTTTCCACAGGGTGGAGGAAGGCAGTAAGTGCGCCTGAATACATGTATTCCGAAGACAGCAGGGCAAATGGACCTGAGCATGGCCCGGAGGCCAGCCCACGAGTAAAAGGGCCAGACAAATCCTAAAGTGACTGCCGAACATAAACAATACACTACACTGATCCTCTTCTTCTGAGCAACGTCCTCGGCGCTCCCCTTGGTACACCTCCCGCACCAGCCATCATAACATATTCGGTACTACAAGAAAGCACCCAAGAACCAACCGCGCCAGTCGACAGATAGCATGAGGCTGAGAAGCCGTACTTGGTCTCCTCGACAGCTTCAACTGCATCTGGATTTACGTTCGGTCTGACCGCATACATCTGTTGACCATCATTGCTTCCAGGACTCTGGTCTAAAACAGATATTTAACAAGAAAAAAGGGATGAGCCACGGTCCCGCATACGAAAGGAACCGTAGTGTCACCTGCGACACCTAAACACGGACTTTTTATGAGAATTTCCGACAAAAAACTTTTCTAGATGGTTTAGGGCGGTGCCGCTTCAGTTGCTAATACCTTGTCTGTGGAACACAGGGATAAGGTGAAGCTAAATGCAGATGCCGGTCTCGACCTTTTCGTTGTGAGGGATTTAGAGATTCTTAGTCACCACGGTAAATGCACCTCCACATCGTGGGTACATGCAACAAACGGTACTTGCTAGGATAGAGGTCATTGGAAAATAATCGGTTGATTCTCAACTGCCACCAATGTAGCGTCCCGAGACTTCCCATAGGGTGAAAGAAGGCAGTAAGTGTGGCTTCAAACATGCATTCGAACCCCAGAATGGTCCGAAGAACAGCCCACGAGTACAAGAGCCAGACAAACCCTAAAGCGATCGCCTAATATTACGCAGTCACATAAACAAAGCGGTACAGCCACAAGTCATAATCATTTGAAAATAATATATCTTCCCTTTGAAATTTTTATTCGAATTTTGCGTTTTGTTGAGCGTAATTTTAGGTGATCTATTTAAATCTGTTGTGTTTTTCAAAATGTTTGATTTCGAAGTTAGACCTTGTGATAACTAGAAAACCCGGCCGTGCGTAGCCAATCAACGATGGAATAACTGATTTGCTCGCCTAACGCGATCGATCGATGTGCAAATTGTAATTGGATTAGTGATGGCCAATTCCATTTCATTATGGCAGTAGACTGGCACGAGAGTAAAGCAACTCATGATCAGTTAAAAGCTCTCGGTCTAATAAGGGATTATGGAAGAACCTCCAGCCCTCGTTTTCAAGTACAAATGTCGTCGAAATATGTTCGTTGCACGACCGGTGACCTGCCGACCGGTGGTACAATCACCCACTCCCATTATATCTTTTCATCACCGACCAACAAAAGGAAGGTCTGATGGGAAGGTGTCTCACGCCCCCATTGCTGCTGCACTTACACCTATAAGGAAAATACTCAGGTCCAAAAGTGTAACGAAGGCCAAAAGTGAGCCCGAGCTGAAGGAAACATTAAGGGAAGAGGCGTCGAGCCCAATGAACAAGGAGGTGACTCTAGAGTTCCAGAGATCGTACAATTCTTCCCTTCACTTGAATGTATCACCAACTTCATCCATTAACTTTGATAGACGCGATGTTTCATCGAGGATAAAGTTGTTGGCTGTAGTTCAGCATATGGATAGTGAAGAGCTCACTGAAAAGTGTGCTTCCACTGCTTCCTCGCCAAAATTGCCCGAGGAGGAAGGAACCCCTACTTCATCAAAGTTGCCTCGCAAATTAGGCAGCACTGCCATTAAACTTCTTTCGTGTGCAAAAGACAGTGAATATGATGGCGGTTTGGGCGACGCCGAAAGGCCAGGAAGTGTTGGCGATATTGAAACGGTGGTATCCGAAGAGCTGAAAACCATTCAATGCATTGCCTGTGTCTCTGGTGATGAGAACTGGAAAACGCAGCCTGAAGTCAAACGTAGCGACGCACTCAACTGTACTATTTCCCATCAAAAGGTAATAGTAAGGCAGCTGCCGCTGAGTTATGCACAGAGTGATGGGACTTTCGTGTCATCATCAATGTCAAGAGGGATTCAGTGCAGCATTCGATCAGATGGTATGAGGCGTGAAGAAGAAAATGCACCACCTTTGAGAAGCACGGCGCCTGATTCACCTTACGTGAGCCTGTATAAATCTCCCCATGAGACATACGAAACAGTCTGCTTTTGTCATACACGACCACTTCGCATCCAACAGACCACAAACAAAAGCGATCCACAAGTTCGCCACGTTTCCACTTCGACATCTGATGCAATGATTGGAGGCAGAGAAGGGGTTAGAGTGGCTAGAGTAATGCAAACCGACCCTCCGAGACATGACAAGTCAACTCAATACACAAGTCACATCACTAGACAAAGTCAGACAGTTCAAACTGCGTTTTCGCCGCCAAACTCAACCCAAAGGCGATTACATGCACCGCACACATCAAAACAGACCATCGTCGATATTTGGGACACAGCTACAATGAGCGACAATTCTCAAGGCAGTGCTGATCCGCTGTGTTGGCACTTGGAAAATGTGAAACAACAGCGTCGTTCTTGCAATGAGGAATTGCAGGGTGAATTGAAACCGTGCCGACTTCTTGCATTGCAGAATGCCACTTTGGATTGTCGAGGCGATCATAGCCGTCACTACCATCACCGTCGGCGGTACCTTAGAAGACGTACCCACTTGCCCAATACCACCTCCACCTCGACGCAAACACCACACAAATTGCCTTCTTTTCCTCATCCACCGACATCTTCTAAGCAGACACGTGCCTCAGATGGTACACACCTCAAGTGCTGCATGAGAAGATATTCAGTGACACGTTCTGCCACTATCTCTCCTCCTCTTACTCCTATTACTCCTTATCGTCATCATCATGGTTGCCTTGAAGTAGGTCGACATATGAAATACAACAGTCCTGTGACGAGGCGAGTGGTCAAATCGAATGATCCGATGTCACTGAGACGCAGTTATCAGATGCACACATTCTCCTCCATTCTCAAACGTCAAAATCATCCACGTTTCTCTCCTCATTACAGAAACAATGCCTGGAAATGATGTATGTAACGCCCACGGCCGGAGGAGTCTGCAAGTCCTGCATTAACACCCCCAATCATGTAACTTCCACGAGTTCATTTTCCTAACAGTAGATCGTGAAGGCCTTCACAGATTCGCACGCAACGACAAGTAGCAGCCAGATGGAGATGAGGTGACAGGATCGTCAAATGCGGATAGCTGATTGACGAAGTGGATTTCATTGAAGAGGTTCTCTTACCGAATGCCAGCTGCACCATTCAATTGACCAGTTAATGGCGCAGCATGTTGAATGAAATAAAGATGAGTTTGAGGGAATGGCAGTGTAGTCCGCGGAGGTGAAGAAGTAAGGCGTGCATTGTTGTCAAGGCTGATGTGAGAGTTGTGATGCTGCATCCCATCTCACCCAATCCACAACACAGCACACACACACAACCACCGTCACTGCAACTGCAAGTGATGTAAGTGGTAAGAGCCATTGCCTTGGCAGAACAGAGAGAGAGAGAGAGAGAGAGAGATGCTCGTGAGAAGGAAGGACTGTGGATGTTGGATGAGAGGCTTGACAGAGTGCAGATTCCCAGCATTCACAGTATCATCACCTAATCACGAACGTACCCCAACACAACCCTTGCGTCGGCACTTATATTTGCACAGACGAGGTTTGATGCTCAATCTGCGTGTGGACACATTCAGGAGCAGCACCACGCCATTCTCCTCCCTCTTCTCCTCCTCCTATTCCTACTCCTCGTCTTCCTCCACCTCCTCCTCCTTACCCTCCTTCTCCGTGGCTGAAGCCAAGGCAGCCATCTGCGT
>UYWX01000087.1:0-51484 GCA_900622495.1 Hydatigera taeniaeformis
TGGGAAGTGCAGGCATTTTACGACAATCAGACTCACAAATTATCACTCGGGAAAATGTAGACATTGTGTAAGCCCTAACAGCTACCAAAAACGTTGACAAGATAGCAACGAAGGGGTTACAAATGGAGACACTGTATTCACCTAGTCAGGAGGCATTAAACCACCGAATGACCTCAACCACCGCCAAGATGACAAGAACGCGTCGTAAGGAGTAAGTTAAACGAAAGGCCAATAGTTCGATGAAATTTAATTGCTTCGGTTTGGAAAAAAAACAGCATCGCATAAACAGACGGTTTAACAATCTTGAAGTGAAAATATTCGCACCTGGAGATGCCTTCTTCAACTCCTCACTGTAGTCATTTGGTTATAACGCACAATTCCCACAAGAAGATGCTCAAGTTTGCCGACAACGACGGAAGGGCAGTCATTTTTTTTCAAATATTTAGTTGTTGAAATCAGTGCAGTGGGTTAAAGAATTGTTGCATTTTATGCTCTCAACACAATGCGTTGCACAACTCACTTCAACGACATTCGACAGAAACGAGCATATAAGTAAAAGTCCCCTTCGCAGCTGATTTTTTCGTACTTATCCTCCGTTTACTCCTGTATGCTGGATCAGTAGTGTAGTATAGAGGAGAGGTGAGACGGTGGTGAAGAATTTGTCGAGCGCGGTCGAAGGTTGCTACCACCAACTTTCGAGAAATGGAAACGACTATGAAAATTAATGGCTTCCGCTTCTGTACTGTAGCATTTGATCGTGAAATAGGGAAACCGTAGACTATCAAAAAAATAAAAGACTTTTGGACACGTAAAATCAGATTTTTTTTTGAAGAAAAAAATTTCGACGATAGAAGCAATCGTGGTAGGGAGAGATGTGAGTGTCCACATTTGCCATCAATACGCCCCAGGGATTTAAGCAAAGTGTCACTCGTTGAGCAGTATGCGGAAACTGCAGAGGCGGACAAAACACCATCCGACAAAAGGAAACAACAGTGGCCGAATTGGTGGGACGCACACGTACTCACACACACACACACACACACCTGGAGTAGAATGCTGGAAAAAATTGCGATTGACTTCAAAGTGTGTGACGCATTTGAAGAATTCAAAACGATCCACATTGCATCTCCCCGTATTTAGTCAAAAAAAATAGGAAAAGTCAAAGTCCAGAATAGTTCCAAAAACTCAAAAGTAGTTCCAATAAATCTCTCAAAATTTAACAATGAATAGTAATCATAAAAATGCCTCTAACGTTAGTTATGGAAAAGGAGTTGCTGCCAGGACAACATTATCGAAACAACTTAGTTCCTGGCGCAGAGGGTATGAAGAAGTCCTCACTTTTCTGCATGAAAACCTTACATTGTCACTTTGTCAGAGTTTAAACAAAATGCTGCTGTGGTAAAAATGGATGCGGAAGGAAATTCTGCATTCGCTAGACGCCTGGGAAGTATTTACAAAGATCAGAAACCTACTAGCCTTTGTTTTTACTACATATCAGCCAAAAGATGTCACCAATAAACTTCCTTAAACCAATCTGACCCTTGGATTGGACTAATTTTAGAAAGTACTACAAAAGGCAAATTAAGAGAAAATTAATTTAACAGTTGACAAAATTCAATGAAACATCTGCTCATTATTGTTGCTGGGCAAATGCAAAGCGGTTGCACAACCGAAGTAGTCTTCTTTAATGAATGTGTTGGAAGGCTCCATAAAGTAACGCAAGTCATCCAACCCCACCTTATTTACTTATGTCTGCCTTCAAATAGGTGCGTGCATACAGAAAAAATCTTCTTATCATCATCACTGGAAAAGAAGGTGACGCACCGAATTTGATGCCTCTAGCAGGCGTTTCCCAAAGTGAGCGAAAACACACCGCCCCCAACTGAGCTGCGCCCAGGAGCAGAGCGAGTTGAACAAGTAAGCACGCAAAGTACACAACTGCAAGCTCGAGGGCAGGCAAGCTAGCTTATGGGCAAGCAGGCAGACGAGCCTGCCAAAGTTGGGAAATCAAGATTATTTCACATGATTTATTGTTTACCATCAGAACCAAAACAGTCACTAACATGTGTAAAGCGGCAAAAATTATATAAATATGGCTTCTGCAGAAGGAAGTTGTCAAGTGCTGTAAAACTTCGACTATTCCCTTCTGGCAACAAATAAAACAAGCACATTCCGCATATATAAAGAGGTTTAATTCACCGAATCCGCATCCGATGGTTTTATGAAGATTTACCTCATATTACTATTAACGGCTAACTCAGGAAGCTGGTAGCAACCATGCATTCGAGTGGCCCCTTCATTTGAGCACCTCGAAGAAATATAACAAATACTCCTGCCCAAAAGCTAAAAGCAAACGAAACGCTTAAATTGGTCTACTTTTGTAGTGCAGACATAGATAGGACTCGGATAAAACTAACAAGGAATGATAGGGAGTTGACAGTGGAAAATGTAATATAGTGAGGCGAACGGATTTTATCAACAAAATTAAAAGGCAGAAAGTAATGACCTCGCTACAACAGATCTACATTGCTCATGCTTTGAAGTAAAAGTTAACAGAGCTCCGTTGAATGTCAATAATAGAACGAATTATAGAGGACAACGCAAGAAAATTGCCACCAAACAACTAGATGGTAATAACTGCTGGCAGCATTTGCATTTGAATACGCCTTTCCTATTTCATAACAAGACCATTCAGTTACGTCGTTGACACATGCCATCAACTAAGGTCTGCCAATGAAATATGCATTACACTAGCAACCGAATGTTATCTGACGAATGGATTATAGTTGCAGTGTGATGAGTTGATGAGGAATACATAGCTCCAGCCCTCCCTTGATGAAAAAGAGAGGTTTTATCTACCATTTGGGCAGTGCTCAGGGGTAAAGTTGCCAGTAGCAAGCTACCAAGTAAACGAGTGAGCTTTAAGATGGAGAAGTGCGACTGCTCTGGGAAAAGCGCGAGGGTATACAGCGGTGCGTATGTGTGTGCAAATGGCGAGCGCGCAAACGCGCGTGAACAAGGGGCACTCACCCAGGCCACGAGGGCAACAAAAGAGAAGAAGATGACGGAGCGCGCGTTCCGCCGTTGCCACTGCTCAAAACCCTTCTCCTCCAACCACGTGTTCTCGGTGTTCGACCAACGGTTGGCTAGATAGCAGAAGGCCACGAAATTCAGTAGCGCGAACAAGCCTAAAATAGTAAGAGCCGAATTTCAATTCGCTCCACGCCATTTCTATTATCACTACTATTTGTGCTTTTTTACACACACCATATGTGGGGCGAATTCGGTTGAGATTACTATCGATATACGGCAGTAGAAGCATTTCGGATTCCCTCAACCAGTATAATGCTACGTTAGCATCTCGTAATTTGACGCCAGTTGATGAATCCAAAAGAACAGCTTCGAACTAAGGAATACAATCAAACACATTTACGCCCAAGCGTCATCATACAATAAGCTGAGGGACAGATCAGAAAACTGAGGGATATAATTTACTAACTCAAACTAGATGCATGTTACATGTATAACAATAGTGAAAAAAGAATTGCTAAACATAAATGCTAAAACGTTTAATCACAAATAATTGCTTTGAATGAATGACTGACGAAGTGTTCCAACAAAACATTGCTAAGAAACGCGTAAACGTACCTGAACCTCCAATGTCACTAATGAGAATGTAGCGTCGTCGCTTAACATTTGCAGTTTTATCGTACATATAGTCTGAGACAAGAGAAATGAGAGAAAATAGGAAGCCAAGGAGAGTGACAGCCACAGCGAAACGGCACGCGTTCGCATCTCCATTAAATATCGAAGTTCCATCCACCGTGCATCCATTAGTTGAACAACCAAGACCGATGACCGAAATAATCTGGATTAACAGACATTAGACATGTTACTTAAACACAAAACGAGTCGCAGCAAGAGGAAAAGTAGTGGGCTTAACAAAGACCAAAGTGGTAAAAAAAGTCATGTTATAACAACCCACAGAAAACGCAAAACTTATGCAGGATAAAAGTGCACCAACAGCATACCAGATAGGATTCAAGATTTACGCTTTCAAATCAACAATAGTTACCTACCACGGTAGTAATTTTTAGCAATGCTCTTGGCTGTTTGATGAATTCGAATGGCGTAAGAGGCATTTGCAAAGGAGGACCACCATAAATATCGGACGAATCCATTTCCAAAAACAAAGTGCAAAATCCTAATTGCGGCGCAAGACTCAGCTGACCTTGAAAACAAGCTTGATAGCACATAAGAATAGTTCACATACTGACAGCAGAACAGTAGAACAAAAGCTAAAGTAAATAAAGATATTCCGCCTTCAAAAAAACAGTCGCATATATTCTGATAAGCGGAAACATTTTGTAAGCGTAATTCAATTGTTACTTATGTAAAATTTACGATTCTTTTACCCAAATGTATTCGAGTGCAGAGCATCGCATTAACTTTTATTGAGGTTGTCGTGAAAAGAGAGGTTTCGACTTTCCGACCAAGGGGACCCGATTTTGGGGTATCTGCGTGTATTCAACCAGTGCATCATCTGATCGAAGCCTTGCTCGTCGGCTTGTTCGTACTGTTCTTTTGCGGAAGTCAATCGATTAATTGGCAAAATATAGCAATGCAAATGTAGGATGTCAGTAAGACAGCGGTATCTGCTGGGCAATACATTTTTCCGCACACTATGTCGCTTTACAAAGCACCTTATACCTAAAAGTCGTTAAAAAATGTTGGGTTCGCTTTCCGCTGCTACCAGTGTAGCGTCTCGAGGCTTCCCATAGGGTGGAAGAAGGCATAAGTGAGGTTGGATACATGCATTCCGAAGACGACAGGGCAAATTGGGCTTGCGCATGGCCCGAAGGCCAGCCCACGTTCACAGGTTCCAGACAAAATCAAAAGCGACCGCCAAACGTCCGGTAGTCCCATAAACAAAGCATTCCACTCTCCGTCTTAAATGTGCTTGTTCTGTCTCGATGCTCTTCTATGGTGGCATCCGAATAAAGGACCAACGTCATAAATTCTGTTTTGTTTTCCACCGTCTGCAACAGTTTTCGATAATGAGAATGAAGTTTGTATTCTTTGAGTGGAAAACTCTAACGTTCTTATAAGAGGAGGATTGACAGCGAGGTTTGCTTGTGAAATCCTCTATTCTGCCGGCTAGCTATTGGCGATTGAAGAGGAAATTTTCTTTTGCCATCCTAAAAAGTTCCTTTTTGGAGATCTTCTCACAATAAGTAAGAGTTGTTTATTCGTATCCTGTAGGTGACAAACGGGAACGTGATTCTAACAGAGGCGGGCTTTTGCTCCCGATTCAGAAAAATTATTCTGCCAGTACTCTGCACTACGCTCCATATGATTTGAACCATTTTGCCCATTAAAACGCCTTAAAGGAGGCATATTTTGAGTCCTATATAAAGCCTGACTGGCAGTGGTGCTGAGACTCACTTGCAAACACTGTCTTGAGGTAGTAATTAAATTTTGATAGTTGGTGTGTGGATGCAATGAGGACTTTGCCGATACCATCAATCAAAACGAGCAAGCGGCCAAATGGAACCTTGCCCATTTTTGCCCATATATGGTGAAAACTTCGGCAAAAATCTTGCTTTTGCTAAATGAGCTGCGACTCGAGCCACCTCAAAGCCCATTGTTATTCCTTTCTGTCTAATTAAGGACATTCATTTAAAACTTATGTTTTCGAATGCAAAATGGAAAGCCTCTAAACGCAATAATTAAATAGCCATCTCTCACAACGTATTCACTGCTGCAGAACATATAAGAACAACTTGTATAAGTCATGAAGTGCAGCCAGAGTGATGGGATGTACTCGACCGCTCCATTTGCTTCGACAATATCTGGAGTTCCCTTTGGAATTATAACACAGAGAGCAGAGTATGTACTCCCCTTGACCCTCAATTGCATTCAGGAAGAGAGGCCAAATTACTTTTGCAAAACAGATACGCAACTAGGGAAAGGTGGTCATACACAATTCTATGTGGAAGGAGATACGGCGTAATATCTTTACTGACACACCTGGGCATACGGTAAAGTTAACTTAGATGCGAAACTTTTCCGATGGTCTTAGGACAACGTCCCTTTATTTATCAATGGCATTCTTATTGGAACACGGAGCGTGATGGAGCTGGACGCCAACATCGTTCCCAACCCTTCCGCTTTAAAGAATTCAGGGAATCTCCAGCCTCAACTATATGAGCTTCCTCTGTATCGTAGATGTGTCACAATCGGCGGATACCAGGATAGAAGTCGTTAAAAAGTCGGAATTCTTTTCTGTTGCCTTTAATATAGTTCAAAGAAACCTCAAACTAGGTAAGAGAAGGCATCGAGCAGGAAAGGAGGAATTGAGCTTTGGCCTTACGGAAGGTCAACCAAGATTAATACCAAAGGAGGCACCGGACATCGAGCGGTCAAAAATGCAAAGTACTCCACCCACTCACTTTTCTGGCCTTTGGACCGGGCCAAAGGCCTATGTCTTCTATTTATCTCTGTACGCATACACTTAGCCATGCCTGATGGCCTCGGAAGCACTTTGTTTATGCAATCAACTGCATGACTAAGGGCTACTATTGGCATCAACCATGGCTGACCTTAGGTCATCATTTTGCTTTTATGATTCATGCATTTAGCCAAAGTATACGTCTTCTTTTGCGCAGTGGTAAATCTCAGGATGCTACAGCCGTGTGGGAAGTCATAGGGCGTTACAGTTCGCTTTCGAGAATGACCAGAAAACCCACTTATTTACGATTGGGGTGAGTGTGAAACATTTTTAGCACTGTTGTTGTAGCGTCGTAAGACTTCCTTGGGTAAAAGAAGACATCACGTTGGGTAAAATACGTGTATTCTGAGCGAACAATGAATAAGATCATGGCATAGTGCGAAGCGTAATGGTTTGCTAATGTGACTACCTGATGTTCAGCGGTCACTTTAAGATTTGTCTGACCCTTGTACATGTGGGTTGGCCTTCGGGCCATGCTCAGGCCCATTTGCTCTATTCTCTTCGGAATACATATATTCAACCTCATTTAATGCCTTCTTCCACCCAATAGGAAGTCACGGAACGCTAAACTGGTGGGAGTGGAAAGGGAACCCGACATTTCTTTAACCATTTCTATCATAGCACGTACCTACGGTGTAGAGCAGGCGCATTTGCATCGGTTGCGGGAGAATCTCTGAAGCCTTCACAGCGAAAGGATTTAGGCTGACGCCTGTATTTGGCTTCACCTTATCCCTGTGTTTCACAGGCAAGCTATTAACAGCTGAAGCGACCCGCCATATACCATCTGGAAAATTTTCGTGTCGGAATTTTTCATACAAAATCCGTGTATAGACGTCGGAAATGGAGCTACGGTTCTCATTATATACGAGACGATGACTTATCCCGTATTTCCTGTAACACGTCTGTTTTAAACCAGAGTTCCTTCATTTAGTGCTGGAAGAAATTGATGACCATCAGGTGTATGCGACCCCGAGTCTGGTTGTCAGATCAAACGCAACTTCAAATCCTATTGAAGCTGCTGAGGAGATCAAGTACGGTTCCTCAAATTCGTGTTGTCTGTCGACTGGCACATATGGCTCGTGGGTGATTTCTTGTAGTACTGAATATGTTGTATATGGCCGGCGTGGGAGATGTACTAAGAGGATCGCCGAGGGCGTCGGTCAGAAGAAGAGAGGAGCGTTCGGCGGTGACCTTAAGATTTTTCTGACCCTTGCACACATAGGCTGGCCTTCGTGCCATGCTCAGGCCCAAATGCTCTGCTCTCTTCGAAATACATGTATCCAGCCTCACTTACTGGCTTCTTCCACCCCATAGGAAGTCTTGAGACGCAACACGAAGACTAGCCTGTGCGCACAAGGACAAAAGGAGCAGCAAAGTAATCGCAAGATGTCAGATAGCCAATATAAACAAGGCATCGCAGTCGCTTTGAACAAAATTTGCAATGTTTCGACACCTTTGTATAGCTTTTGGGACTTCTTGTTTGATTTCAATTCTATTTATGTTAACGATCACTTTGACTTCACGTTTTGTTAACTTTTGCATATCCTTTATTCCGAATATTAAAAATTACCTAGCAATGTTGATTTCCGCTCATTGGGCACCCATTCCTAATAAACGTCGAAATAATTTTCAATCTTTATTTGTATTTGTTGTTGAACCAATTGTCCAATCAAGAGGGGGGCTGGTAAATTGCGCTGTTATCGTCGTTATTGTTCGTGAGTTAAGGTCCTGTAAGACATGCGTCCTGACTTTATATATTGTGGTTCATGTTCCTTAGAATTTCCCCTTTCTGAGCTAACGTTTTTCATTGAACACAAACGTTCTACTTGTTCGAATTCTTTATATGAAAGCAAATATGAAGATTTGCAGTGCTCTCTCTGTGTTCGGAGTTTTCACACTCCTTGGCCTCTTCTCTTTCATGCCCAAAATGATCATGGAATTAAATTGGTAAGGAATCTCAACTGTTCCAGGAAAAGCAGTTGTCAACCGGATGGTGGTCTCAAAACTCCACTTTCCTCTTTTGAACAGATGGATGACTCTGCTAACGATCATATATGTGGTTCCCATGGGCGGGACACTTCATTATTAAACGTTGTCTTGGATGAGCTCCCTCAAGAAATGTGCAAATCGAATGACTTCACTCTGAAACCTCTTGCTATACCCGCCTCACCGTCATCTACGACACCCCAAGTTCCCAAGTCTCCGTGTTGTGCCTCCTCACGGGAAGCCGGAAATTCTTGTTCTCAGTTTCACGACCTTTCATACGTTCCTCACGTATGCAGCACTCTAAATATGGCTCTAAATTTGGAGGATAGCTTGCGCCTTATTCATGGAATCGCATGCAGTAAACTGGACATGCATCTGCGGCAGATGACATCAGTTGACGTCACTAATGCCTCCTCTTCATATGCTCTAAGTTTGTGCTGTTCACGGACGGGCGTTTCATGCTTGTGTGCAGTTGGTCCGTGCTCTTGCAGTTCAGCTCTTCCTTCATCTTCGCCTCAACAACTGACGGCGTCGGCTTCATGTCAGACCGATGACTTGACTGATACACATGCACTTGAAGCACTTTCACCATCAAGCCTCTTTTCTTTATCTGAAAAGCAGTCGGTAGACCTTGATAAGGCTACAATTTCTCAGGATCTCAGTTTCCTTAACAGTCTTATCCAACCATCGAGTTCTGCCTCCTCGACCAATGACTTGTCAATCCAACCTGCTCCTCAAACCCTTGTCGATCCTCCTCCGGTGGGCAAGAATATTTGTCCCTCAAAAATGTTGCCTTTTAGTTGTTCTTTCTGTGGCCGTATTTATCGCCAGAAGGTTCACCTGCGTAAGCACGTAATGGCTCAGCACACTAAACAGAAACCCTTTTTCTGTCCCCACTGTGCTTACACCACTGTGGAGAAGAGTCATCTCACTGTGCACATACGAACACATACGGGAGAGAGGCCCTATATCTGTCGAGTGTGTCATTACTCCTCCTCACAAAACTGCACTCTGAAGTCGCATTACCTGCGAAAGCATCCAGAGAGTAAGATTAACTGTGTGACCTGTGGTGGAACCTATGTCACGGAGCTGGAGTATCAGAATCATTTGAAAAATTGTGTTTCCACATTCGACCGAACTTTATGATGTTCTATTTCCTGTCTATGTTTTGTTTTGGTCCTTTCCCCTCCAGGCAAGCCTTCTCTATCTTGGCATTTATTTTGCACATAAAGGAGAATGCCAAATATCAATGAACCTTTTTTCGGTTTTGCTTTTAAGCGTCGATGCAGGTTGGGCCTATTTAATTTCTGAAGTCACCGTTCACTTTGCTGTTTGAACTCTGTAATTGTTGGTCATTTCTAGTACTGTCTTGTGGAATTGGTTTGGTTTCAGGTTACGTGTTATCTGATTTTTCGAAAACGAAAGGCATCCTCGGTAAAGGAAGGCATGTTCTGCATCTTCCGTTCACCTCTGTCAAGAGTTTCTCGTGGAATCTGGAAACTCCCGAGATTGGAACTACAGCCATGATTAAGATTCGTGGTGATGAGGCAAAACTATCCGACGTGAAAGACGTTCCCATTCGGGTGTCCATTTGGATTTGTTGTAGCAAGGGTTTTCTTAGTGTAAACTTGTACTGTTCCGGTGTTTATTTGTAAAAAGTGACAGTTATTGACTCCTACTCGGCCCTTGGTCGTAAACTAGTGTCGGTTGAGACCGGATGTGAATGACGATTTAGCCTTAAAAGCGATATAAAAGCAAGTCGATCACCAGCTCCAAATGTTGCTTTTGTTGATAAAGCTTTGGGAAATCCGAGCTAGTGCAAATATGGCTCACTCGGACAGTCTTGGCTATCAATCGTTGAACTTCAGGACTTGCAGGTCTCCCGATCACTCCCTATGTTTTCTGATGTCCATTAGGAGTGCTTTTTCCACTGCCTCTGGCAACGGCTGCTCAGCAAGTAACTCTATTTCTTGCCCTTTTATTTTACTTTGGGAGCACATCTGGTACTTTACTCTCGCTTAACCACCTCAAAAGGTTCCAAGTTGTATAAGTCGTTTACTGGAACAAATTAGCCTTTTTTCATTCGGTTACCGTCGGCTGAGATGATTTAGTGGTTTTACTGACATGGTCACTTTTTAAAGTATTCATCGTCCGCTGTGAAGTCAGTATTTATTCAATTTCACATAATGGGTGTATGAGTGGAAGCAAGTACTATCTTCACCTCACCCCGTAGTTGTGCAATGACATTTGCATGTCGGATGTCTTTGGCATTGTTCACGCGCTTTCAGGAATTACTTGCTCCAGACTGGAGGTTTTTTTTAGCTCTAGTTACCTTTATCTGGATACCGCATTCTAAACTATCCCAATCAGACAACAATTTAATCGCTTCTTCCAGCTCCTCTGCTCACTTGTAAGGCTTTGAACTAATAAAAGTGCAATGGTTAAATTGAGGTTACTTCTTTTTGGATCGCGCCATGCGTAAATGTATGCTTCGTTGACCATGAAATTTCCCCAGAACATCTGGTTTGTGGCTCCCACTAGATGCAAGATGAATGTCTCCAAAGGGTTTACCTTTAGTCACGCACTTTTTCCATAGCAAGCACAATCCTCGACTTAAAAGTGCTCCTTTGAGATCTGCAAATTGAATGCGTTATTGCCTTTGATTAGCTTTGAGTGGAATGACCTTTGCCTCCATCTCGCAGTACTTCATTCTTTATTCGCCAATTGCTACTACGACAGTCTCCAAACTTGTCCTGAATTTCTACTTTGTTATATGTTGCACAGTATCTTCTGAACTCGCGGAAGAAATAATACGTTGTTGTTCCGGTGCACAAGCAGTTCAATTAAGCTGAGTTTTTTTCTTACACCTTGAGAAGTGATGTCGACTTCTTGGTGCCTCTTTTGGCTACTTGATTAAACTTTTCATCTTTGACTGGGCTTAAAGGAAATGCTAATGACAACGTTTTTCAGTGGAATCAAGTTGAAAGATACTGAATGATCCATTTCAAATGGTCGGATTTTTTTGTTGACACTCAGAAATGAGGTATGCTAACTTGACTTCACAAATCCTTGTGTATTACTCATGTGTGCAAGTGCTTCCTTTAAGTGTAAAGTGGTCACTTCACACCATCTCTGTGACTGGGCTGGCTTCATCCATCCCCAGGAATATGGCTAACTCATTTGTAGACATTGCCAGGCCATACACATACGAGATTGTCTTCCTCTAAGGAAAGCCATGGAAGCAAAATTAGCCTTACAAAATGGATCTTAACTTTGTTCTTTTTTAAGTCACCACATCAATTCTAGTAAGTCTAAGGGGTGTGGGTTGTAAGTAAAGATAGTAGGCCATCCTTACTTCTGCTACAACATTATGATGCAATATTGCTATCCATTATCGGGATTACTTTATGGTACAGACGCTCATTTTAGAGAATTACGAACTGTCAGATCAGGTCCAGTGACTTAACACAGCTTTGCATCTTGACCTCAATTCAGCAAAGCTTGCGAAATACCAATGCAAAACGTTGTCTGGGCTTAACAGAAAGTGGCTTTAAGACGCGTACCCTCACTTACAGTGCGAACAGTCGGTATTTACCAGTGGTTATCTTTATTCTGCCAAACTCGTGCGGTGGTAAAACAATCAAGGCTCTTGTCTGTCACACGAGATGTAGAATACGTCCAACAATTCTGCCTTGTGCTTCCGAAAACAGATGCACACTTCCCATTCCTTTACCCTTCTATCGTGCCTTGCGTACTTTCACATATTTCAGCGTCGCTTTTAACTACCTATTCCAGGTTGAATTTTAATAATAGCGGCATGCCATTGTTAGTGGTGTAGACTTAATGTTAGCATTGCAATGTTTTGGCCGCCACTTTGTTCTAGCCATTTAGACTGGCCTCCGGCTCATGTCCAAGTATTACAGGTTCTCTTATCGTCAAATAATATCAACCTAGATTTTCACTACTGAATAATAAATCCTAGCAGGAGTAAATGGTTCCAATGGAAAAGCGCTAGTGAGCTCCACCAAAAAAACTACAACGGCTGTCCTAGTTCTGCAGCTTTTGAGAAACTGAGAATGAAGACATGCTAGCTGGAGTACATGCAGAAGAGTTGGCTACGGAACTGTCTGCCGTTCTTATGTCAAGATTTTAACTAAACGAACACTAGCCGGGTGGATATGGTTTGAGCTGGTGTAAAGAAAATGCTAGAGAAGAAGAATAGCGACAAAAGCCATGCGTAAATCTATCCTTTGCTACATGGATCTGCTCTTCGATTGGTATGAATTACCACATTTCCTATCCCTGATCCAATTTCCTTACAGAGCCACCTCTTAAGGCTGCGTACGAGTGTCGTCTTGGTTGCACAGAACTCTAATTACTGGCACGGTAGTTTTGCGGATTTCTTTCAGCCCCAACTGCGTCACGATGGCTGGCATGGGAGGTTGATCAGAGGGAGCCAAAAACAACTCTCAAAAGTGTACCACACTGATTTCTTATTCAATAGTTGGTTTTGATAGAGTCCGATTCTCACCTCCCCTATTGTACTTTGGTTAGAAAAACTGGCCCCAGTCCATGTCAAAACCTCGAACCCCACCATAGTTATCCATGTACGCCCTAACCACATTCGCAAATATTTTATCACAAATCAAATAGTGTGTTATTATTAGTCTTACTTTCAAGGAGGACTCCAAGTGAGTTCCATCTCTTTCCACTTTTTTGCGAAAATTGGTAGAGAAATCGCAACTTGAGGCCTATCCACTCTCTCCAAAACGACATAAATGGTTACGATTTTTACATAAGGGATTAAGTTTCATTTTTAGTTTTTAAAAATTGTTATTGTTAAATCAACGCTAGGAAAGAGAGCAATGACTTAAGTAATAAAACCAACGTCATAATCTATACGAGCAAAAACCGCTTCTTGCAAAATGCAACAACTGAGCTACATGTGACAGGATTTATCGTCAAAATAAGCAAATGAACTTGCCGTTTACAAGGCAAACAAATGACTTCCGGTGCGCAAAAATTACCGGAATACGAAAATTACCTGCGTCTACATCGAACAGTTAAGGCTTCCAACTACGATAGAGGAGGCTGGGATGGGCAGTGGACTGGGAGTGTGAAAAGCTGAATAATGAAAGGGTTGAAGTCTTTCACAAAATTGAGCAGAAGCACAGAACAAATGCAAACTACGTGTTCGGCCATAGGGTCACGTTTAGATACGCAGGGTGGGTAACATGGCACTCCCTTCACCTCGGGTCACAGTTCGCCCTTTTCACGCAACCCTAGTCAGCACGTGAGCTGTTGGGTGGCATTAAGGCAAGCCGTGCAGCAGTCGATCAGGGACTGTTCGAGAGGAAGCTCTCTCTGAAGGCTCATATATGATGCTCAGTCTAGCATCGCACTTATCTCGTCACCTCAGAGGTAATTACATTTATGAACGAAATTCTTTCCAATTGTCTAAATGCCCTTGAAATTCTTCGTAGAGTTTGCAAACCTCTGAATCCTTGGTCTACCTCAAAGTCGTCATTAAATAAGGGGACAAGACAGGTACTTCGTTTTCATACCAGAATCCATAGAGGGTACTATTTTTGACTCGTTTATTTGTTCTTGAATTTTCCACTCCTCACTGATTCCACAATCATCCCCAACTTTAAGTGGGAGATATGCTAACATTAAGGCTCAATATTTCGCATTGTCTCTAAGACTGAACGCAAATGTTGTCAAAAGTAATACCAAGATCGCTTAATAGAATTGAAGTTAAAATGAGGTATCAATAAGAGCTAACATGTTTCTAGGTCATTTTGACCTAATGACAAGGGTCGTAAAGAGGTGCACATAACACCCGTAGCGAAGGCGGTTTTTTTGCGACAGTTACAAATACGATGTTGGACTGACCGTTACAAGTGAACTTCATTTAAATTCATAGAAACCAGTGAGCGAAAAATAACTCAATCACTCTAACTTCGAAAGAGCCAAAGTATCGTTTACACCTTCGATCCTACAAGTACAAATGAGAACAAAAATGACTCCTCAGGACTACATTCCATACGTTCTTATAGTCTGTCTATAGCCCTAGTAAGCCTCATGCATGGCAAGGAAGCAGCAACAGCGATCCTCCAATGGCAGCCCATGTTGACAGCTAGTAAGTAATGCAGTGAGCTCGAAATTATTTGAAGGCTTAACTCAAGCAAACACATAAATAAGTAAAAATGGAGCATATGCATAATATAGGACCGACTAAGCCACAATTTTTGAGAATGAGGCGCGAAATTTCCCTTAAAATATCTACATGAAAATTTGGCGACTTTTAATCACTCCCAAACTTAGGGCCGAGCGAAATCACACTTAAGTATCGCAGAACATGCAATTTTTCATGTAAATCATGGACAGATGATTTAATTCTTCTGTCAACTTCGAAAACGCGCAAATGACATAGTCAAAGAAGTAGTAAAGAAATGTATGCAAACGAATACGTTTACCCTTTTGTCGTACTACATAGCTCATTTGGGTTAAATATGTACATTGGGTGTTACATAGATCACAGGTCACTTTCATCATCGTAAAAATCTAAAAAGTTAATAGACTGTTCTTTGGTTACTACACCATTTGGCGTGAAACTGTACTTCGAGTAACTGCCGTCCGCTGCGAGGACTAAAAAATTAAAACACGATTGCTACTTAATGCTAAAAAGTAGGATGAGCTGAAGGTCTTGGTCTCACCGATCAAAGTGTCTGGATTGGATGAACTAAACGCGCAGACCACTTTGAATTTGGTATTTAAAGCGAACCGTATTTGACTGACCGTAGAGAAGAAATATCGCGGTAAAAAAGCAGCCGATCTACAGGCAAGAAAGGAAAACCGCAACATTAATAACACGTGAATTGTCTACTAAAATCCTTGCGCAAACCTTTTCACACATTACATTAGAAAAAAAGACAATGACTTCCACACAAAGGAATTGGAGAACTAAAAAAACGCGTTGGAACTTGACACGAGTACCAGACCCCATAAAAGCTATTAAAAACAAAGTCGATTGTTTATTGGGTGTGTCAAGCTGCACCTTCCTTCCTGTGGTGATCTTTACTTTACCACGGAAGGGAAGGTCACGCATCACGCGCCAGACTATAGTGCGTCACAGTAGATGAACAGAAAAAAACAGAACAGTGTAATGAATAAAAACATTCCATATGATAAACAACAATTAAATTGAAATGTAATTCAGGTGGGAAGATTTGTAAACAAAGCAGCAAATAGTCCACGCAAACAACTTGAAATCATAAAATGGAATAGAAGACTACTCTTAGACTAAAATGCTCTTAACCCACGTGGCACACCACGAATGTCGAGGCCAAATTTATTCGAACAGCAAAAAGGTACATGACCCAATCTTCGTTCATCTTGTCGAGTTAAGACAACTGAGAACGCCACAGAGCTACCGAAAGACGAGAAATCATGCATCCAAAGGGTTGCCAAAGATAAAGATAAAGTGATCCCTAATCAGACTGAAGAGTGGAAACTACAAAAAACATTCTTCGAGGAAATTGTTGAGATCTGAAGCATCCACAACAAACGATTGCAACTAAAACAAGTAACCACAAGCACGAAATTGATCCAGTTTGTAGTAATGAATTTGGCCAAATTTTAGCTTCCAGCTTTCCCACAGTATTGCTGTTTGTCCTTTAAGTTCATTAAAAAAACAATTTAGTAGTCCTTTAATTTGTAGTGTAAAGACAAGGCAAGTCATCCCCGACATTCCAACATCCAGTGAGTCCAGTAACTTTAATTCCTAATATTAATGTATACTACAAAACCAAAGAATTCTACGCGCATCAATGTCCATAACTTTACCTATAGGCACTTTTTTCATTAAAAAAGAATCACCAAAGCAAAGGCCATAGTCTTATTTGAATCCGATACCTTCCCACCAGGAAAGAAACTCAAACACCTCAACACCTATACTTTTTTTGGTTCCGCCTTGCTTTTGAAGGAACAATAACAGCAGTCTCATATGAGCATGCGCAACGAGTAGAAGAGTTCATATTATGGGGAGTATTAACGGATTTTTCCATGTAAACAGGTCTGAGTCAAATGAAGCCCTGTGTCCCGAACGCACAGTCATCATTTGAGGAACAAGTACGACGAAATTAACTATTGTAATCAACTAAGGTGGTTCCAAAATAGATAGCTTATGGAATCGGTTATTCTACCTCAGAAACACAGGAGGCATAGGACTGTATTTCCGAAAAAAAATATACTACCCTTCTTACCGAATGCCATAGGATGTTTGACATACCACTGAATTAATTTTTGATTCAGCAAGAGTCCCAAAGAGAAAATGAAAAAAATGATCCCCATAACCAAATGAGATAGTGGGTTTAAACAACCAACAGCTTAATAAATCATCCCGGTAGGCGTCTATACCGATAAGCTTGTCCAGCCATCTATTTGAGAGCTGAGTAAATGGTAGGGGTCGCGAATTTGAGACTCTAAGGTAAGGTCACGGCTGAAAACGGCTTAGATGCACCGAGAGGCCCAATGTCAAGAAGTACGAACTAAGACATATACAAGCTAATCATCCGAATAGAAATCCAACACCAACTGGACAGAGCATGTATTGAAAACCACTTTTAGTTTAAAAACCTTAGCATTTCTTAAAGCTTGAGGCAATAAGACTGCTTGCGTTACCACCTTTGACACTAAAGAAATCTGATTTTGCACATCGAATCTAGACATCCTGTTGGCCGAATAGTTGATTAAATAACATTTAAACCTCAGAGATAATTAGAAGGACTCACTTGGCAGCTTGAAATGCTTGACGGGTTAAGTCCTGTCCCAGAGGGAGACGTCGAGAGCTGACTGTACCACTTCCAACACCACTGACACCACCAACAGACCATGACGTTTCTTTCTCAACTGAATCGAGGGAGAAGACGTGAAGAGTACCATGATCGCTAGCGACAGCTAGCCGACGTGCGGCAGAGGCAGCAGCATGATCAAAGGCTATACAGGTGATAAGTGCAGCATTTGAACCACGACGCAGCTCGTGGAGAAGTTCACACGAGCGAGTATCAAAGACGCGAACAAGAGTACCACGCTGAGAAGCGGTGGCTAGTTGTTCCCCATCTGCGGTCATTGTCAGGGCTACCAGCGGGTTTTGGTGAGCCGACAGATGACGTGGCGGTGGTGCCACCGTTGTTGAAGCAGTTAATGGTGACGTGACTAGCGTCACCATCCCCACTCGCCGACCGGGGAAGGCGATAATAGGGTTCTCGGGGTTCTGACAGACATGACAGAGACCTTGAGGATTCGATGCTGTCTCCGTCTGGTAGAGAAGCTCTGGGCAGGAGCCGAAGGTGTAAACCTTTACCGCGTTCACGAGAACCACAGCGATCCTGGATTTGAATAATAAGCATAAGAGCTAGATAAGATGTCAAAGGAAACTAGGTTCTTAAGTAAACCAAGGCCTAAAAGATACAATTTCCATAAGTGCGCTTGAAACTTCCAATAATAATTAAATAATAATCAAATTGGAAAGCAGAAGCAGAATCAATAAGAGGGCGTAGCCACAGAACAGCTAGGCTTTAAGTCGTAAAATGCGAATGGAACCAAACATCCATACTATTAACTTCAGCTCTTCAGAATAATTTTTTGTAAAAGTGATTGAAGTACATGTCAGAAATGCAACTCACAGGTCTTTGCGAAGTCTTATGGCACGAACGTCGCTTCCATAGGCGAGTTCAAGAATAACTTTTTGTTCAACACCATCCCATACCCAGGCGGTGTCGCTGGGTATCCTAGACTGGCGCCCGCCACCAAGAAGGCCAAGAAAACTACTTCGATGGAGCATTTCGACGAAGCCAACTCCGGAACCCTCACACTGGTGAAACTCTAGAATGGCATAAGGGAAAATGTAGATAGTAATCAACACCGAAGAAAAGCAGGGCTAGGCAAACGGTAAACTGGACACAATGAATAGATGCTAAGAGTTTAGTGCGGACGAACTCACCACAGTTTTCGAGCTGTTTCAACGGATCGGTGTTGAATATCCGAAAACCATTTTGCATACCGACTGCAAAGCACCCTAGAAAGAGCTCACACGAATATCAGCAACTAACCATAGTCCTGATTGAAACCTATAAACGTTATCGGGGCATTTCCACTCTCACATGGCGAAACACGGAAGGACATCGCTCGACACAAGCCCTACCACCTCACCCCTTCAAAGGGACGCGTTTTGTTTATAATTTGTGAAGCTGCAATTAACATTATATATAATCTAAGATTAGCATTTATGCATTCACTTTAAATTGGAGCCATAAAATTCAACTATGGCTTTTTGCATTGAGAGTGTAAGCATGTTATTGTTTTATTTCTTTAACTGATTTCGCTAGCTTGACTTTCCCTTGCGATAAAGACTTACATAATTTGGCAAATAATATATTGTTAACAGCTTTTAATTAAAATCAACAAACACATCTTAAAGTTGGATTACGTGATAGAACTCCCTTAATATATTTTGCTTTCAAATTACTTGGTAATGTCGGCCAAACTGACAGCTCTGGCTAAAATCTGCTCTGGGCAGAACAGATCCATCGTGTAGATCCTCGCGCTACTTTAGCTTTGCTAACGCACTCTATCTCTGATTGCTAGAAGAATCATGGTAAACGCTGACATTTTGTTTGTGTCCACCTGATTCCTCACTATTACTTTGATGCTTGTCTTGCCAAGCCAAGACCAATCCATTCTTCGCCCATAATGCATGTATTTATTCCTACTTGATGTCTTCTGCTTCGACCTGGTGGGGAGCAACGGAACTTTCATACAGAAAGTGTAGGGGTAGGAATTTAGCATAATGAGAAGGTCTGCCCGTCAAGCAGAAGCATGATGGTTCCCAAAACGCTTGTTACTCCCACGAATAACTACTGTAATATATACTAATTTGTTCAAGTGTACTCTGATAGGTGAGAGGCGGGAACCAATTGGGAACGTGAATCACGAACGTGAGGTCGGCGAGGAGTCTCCCTCCAATTTATATCTTCCACTCCCCTCATCTGTATCCCATTCCCCATCCTCCCTAATAGCAATGCCTAATAAATCGTCTGCAACCAACTTCCTCTTGAAGTCTGAGGATCAGGGACCAGAGGGTAGACAGGCAGTTCCTAAAACTACCCCGCCAGACTCTATTGCTACTTAATATTTACATTTACACTTACCACATGAAATCAACTGAAGAAGTGTTTCCTTCACCGCGCATGAGTAATTAAAGACAAATAGTTTCGACCATTGTATTCGGAAGTGACTTACTCTTCCAGTTGTCTTAAGAGAACCATCTCCTGATATACAGTCAAATCAATTCGAAGGGGGAAACACAAACCACTATACCCATGTGGAGGAGTAAGTCTGGTGCTCTGAATCTGTGCGCGCTCGGTGTCCGCATCAGAAAAAAAACAAAATATTTCTAGAGGCTTTTTCTTTAAAATATCATGTTCATATATGCATGTGACACCGAATTTCTACTACTTGTTCCTGTAGTGTAGTGGTGTTAACCACAATTTAGCTTGTTAACTTGTTGGCGTTTGTATTTTTCTTCTGCAAACAAGAAATTGCAATGTGTGATGTACGAAAGCAAAAGTGATTGTGACCTTTCACTTACCCAGACCCGCAACCAGACTATCCAATTGTACAACTCTCTTCTCCATGTCGCCTATGTTCTCTAAGATTTTGTCAAGCATCTCCAAATGCTTGGCTAATGCTAAGCCTGAAAGGAGGCAGAAAGAAGGTCAGGTTTTTCCTCAAACGACAGCTCGCATCTTCACTTAATTACTTATAGCTCCGTGTGAATAAATGAACCTGGGCGACGATGACTGTATTGAACTGTGTCAACAGTAAGGCCAGAATTAGGTTACTACTTAACTAGATGAGGAGCGCAGAATACTCACATTGTTCATTTATTGGGGTCATCTTTTCTTCGAAAGATTTAGTAGCCTCTGCTATCCTGCTGTACTTATTGTACGCTGCTGTGTTGAGGTCATTGAGATGGGATATCCTATCAGCATTTACTACAACAAACGAAGAGTTGTTGGTCAATCCAGAGGAGAGCTGGCTGAGTTCAAAACTAGTGTCGATTATATCAAAACGTTGTCGTACCTGTAGATGTGTGGGAAAAGGAATGATCTGAACCAGCTGGGGTTGAATATGTGGTTATGTAGTGCTATGCCTCATGTTAATTTAAAACATCTCAAAAGAGTTCTAAGACATCCAACAAAGCGGTCATACGAGTTCATGGTGAATAAGTCCTCAAAGTATAAGCCTACATAATTCACTCCATTCAAATAAAGAAGGAAGACGTGTAAAACATAAAGACTTTTAAATGGACTAGGTATTAAAAAAGAAGTGCCTGCCTGAGAGTGCCCTTTGAAAGTAGTCAGAGAGGGCCTCAGTAGCCTTATTGGCGGTACTGGAAGTACAGTCTCGATCGGCTGTACTCATCTGTGGATCGGTCATTTCTACGAAATCAAAAGGCCTGAAATAGAATTCCATGAAGGCCAATGGTTTTGTATGGCAGGGATAAAACCATCGTATTCTGTATGGATGTCTAAATGAAGGGTCGCCAAAACTCTATCATAGCCAGGAACAGGCACAATACTGCTTTTGCAGGGCAAGGGTTGAAAACCTCAAAATGATGCATTAAGAACAGCGGCTTTGATACAAAATTGATCAACGGTAGCAACAAAACTGTGTTTGAGTCATGAGCAGCTATCTTTCACCCATCTTGAATAATTCGTTGGAGCTTCTCTAACGATTTTCTTCAAATATTGTAGAAGTGTGAGCAAAAAAATAAGTAAGCCTAACTGCAGCTTGCCATGCCATCCAGTTCAGCAAACAGCTTAGCATAATAAACCTGCTGATGCATTACCAACTCATTCCTCCACCTAAAAGAAGTTATTTTGGGAATGATACCAGACCGCATTCCTGTCTTCCAAGCCATGCAAAGTGGAGACCTCAGTTTAAAGGGTTGAAGTACCGAACGCTCAACCATGGGCTAATTGACAGTAGAGTCAGGTGCTACTGTCTCAAGCCACATCGGACAAACTTTTAGCGCATGGTTTCGCATCCTTGATCAGTATGGTCAAATTATCTACGACCTGGTGACAAGACTGTGCAACAAAGTGCAAAGGAAAAAACACCTATGGTCCAAAGTTTGAGTAATGGTGAGGGTTTGATAATGGAATGGAAAAGAAAAGGGTCAATATCTGATTGAAATGCGATCAAACTGCGGTATCATGAATAGACCCTAGCGATACAACAGTCAATGGCACAACAAATTGGAGGAATATAAGAGTATTCTTACAAATTTATTCACAAAGTAAAATGTACAAAGAGGCGGGGTTGAAAAGTGGGCTGGAGTCTATTTGAGTTCGTGCAAGGAGGTTTCGCTGGTGGCAGCAGGTGCCTCAGATTCAACCACAGAACGCGCATCTGCATCCTCCTGCGATTCACATCCTCCTCCTTCCTCCGCCACCGCCTGTTGGCTCAGCCTCGTCAAGGCCGCAGTTATCAAAGAATCGGATTGACCGGGATAAACTTTTTCATATTCCTCCTTTAATGTGAATATCCAATCAGAAGCATAATGATAACCGATGTGCACTAAGCCTAGGGCAAACGCTACGCCAGACGTTAACTACTGCATTTGCTTTGCCGTGGTTTTTAAAAATTCAAAAGACGTTACCACTTCAAGATTCTGAGTTTCTACGGCAAATATTCCCATTCTGTTCGTGAAGTTCTAGAAACATCCTTTACGATCCAAATGCTAGACTTTTCTTTGCCTACCAAGTCAGTTGTGGAGAACAGTAAGCGAAATGCAGAAACCCTTCGTGCGTTTTCATGACGTACGCAGTGCGGCTCTGTTTGAGTTTCTTAGCTGGAATATTAACCAGTTAACGGCGAGCGCTAACCTTTAGTATTTGTGCTCACGTTCAGGCTGTTCATAACTTTACTATTGGGAATTCCTGAACCAAAATACAAAACGACACACGTTCCCATGGCATTAATTTCTTTCAAACAAAAAAATAACGAGAAAAGGGGAAAATTCGCAACAACCAAGTATCATAGGTGTTTATGTTTTGGGTGAGGTTTAAATGTCAAAATGTTACTCGCTTGATAAACCGAAAAAATGGCCTCTACACTTTATTCATAGCACAGTCTACCAAAGACACCGAGATCAACAGTGAATCTAGAGGTAACCAAGCCCAGACCTGCTTAACTCTGGGACTCAAGCAACAGAAAACGCGGCCAGTAGTTTGAACACCAAGCTATCGAATTTCGGAACAACGGTTGCATGAATGAGCAAAGTTTAGCCTACCACTCATGGAGAGGTGGGGAAGGCCGATTGGTAAGTGCTTCAGACAAACCCCCAAATGTGTAAACGGATCTACTTCGTACCTTGAGGGCAGTGACGAGCGCTTCAGCTTTGTTCAGCTGCTTCTTCAATGTGAAGAGACTGCTCTGAACGCCATCCAGATCTGTAGAAGATTCTTGAAGGACCGCATTAAGTTCTACACCAAGTAGGAAAATAGCGATAAGTAGAAACCTTTAATCCGTAAATAAGATGTCCTGAGGTACTCCAGCTGAAGCGATTTTGGTAAGATAAGGAATAGCCTAAGCTATTGATACCTGTAACTACTACGATTATAAACAACAAATGCTAGTTGTTTTAAATGCTGGAAGAACGCATAACATTGCAATCTCAGAATTACAATGTATCTCTGGTAGATGGCGCAAGAACAAGAAAGTTGCGTTCAAGGCGGTAATGAAACGAACCGGCGACCCATTTCAGCTCGGTACGTGGGATAAACAAAGCACATTTCTAAACTAACCTTGAGCAGTTTTCATATATTCTCGAATGCACGAGACCTGCATCTGCGTTTCTGACTCCAAGGCCGAAAGGCGATCCATCTGGTTGATAGCGCCCAGGTGTTTATTCCGTTCTAGCAACTCCCGCATGCAAGCCATAAGACGCTTTCCAGATGCACTGTAGAAGAGAGGAGAGGAACAGCACGACTTTAACAGAGTATGCTAAAGGCATTCAAGACTGGAAGAGGTTTAGTGAAGAGAACAAAAGGTTCAATATTTGACAAATGGACTGGTCAAGCTGACATCTCAATCCCTTAAAAGGGGACGGGAAACAGAATTCCGACCGTCCTTACTTAAGATGATGATTAAATGACTTCAATGTTTAAGAAAGAGGTAGAGCTGCTTCGCGACCAAAAGTAGAATGAATATCCCGGACAACATAGAATCCAACAACAACGAAACGAGCTGAAATGAACAACTAATCACAGATGAAGCAGTGTACCTTGAGATATCCAGTAACTATGGGTTAGATCCCTTACGAGGTTCGCTTCAAGTACTACAATTGGTTTCAGAACAAAGTTGTTGCTCAAACAATGCAATAGAATTAAGAGTTCTACTTCAAGATCTCAAGCCGCTCAAGTTGATATGACCAATAATTCACCAAGGGATAATGAAATTCATATGCAAGCAATTCACATCATTGTAGCC
Source organism: Hydatigera taeniaeformis (assembly GCA_900622495.1). Classification (NCBI taxonomy): domain Eukaryota; kingdom Metazoa; phylum Platyhelminthes; class Cestoda; order Cyclophyllidea; family Taeniidae; genus Hydatigera; species Hydatigera taeniaeformis. The sequence continues at coordinate 24,059 of UYWX01000087.1, forward strand.
ATAAAGTAACATATAAATTATCAGAATGAAAAAATTACCTATCAGGAGTGAACTTCCATGCGATAAGGTCATCAAAACTCTGCTGTAGACGCATTTTACCCGACTGTGCTGCCTCGGAGGCCTTTTGATACACAAAATCAATGGCAGGGTCGAGGACATTCAGTTGATGGATTTGTTCCTTCACTTTTACGGATCTCACCTCCTCCCCATAATCATCAATAGAGTCTTCCACGCCTTCGGAGTCAAATTCTACATCCGAGGACTTTCGACGCAGTTTACTGGGCTGCAAAAGTGGAGTAAAGCAATATGACGTTCGATTTTGAAGACAAAAATAAAAATTTAGATAGGAACGGAAAATTCCTACCATGACCGACAAGATATGAGCCAATCGAGCATCGGTAACAATGAAACGACGAATTGCAGCTGCCTCCCTCCTGGATAAGTCCTCTTGCTGTGACTTTTGTTTTTCGACTAACATACAGAACAAACTGCTCAAGCATAGGTAGTTTTACTAAACTCAAACCTCGTGAAGTCAAGTAGGATGGAAAATCAATGTTAGTAACCCAATCAAATAAACGAAAGACATCCAAAAACGCACTTAGCTTCTCATTCTCCTCTTCAATCTTCTTGATTTTCGACTCCAGCTCCTTGATTGCAATAGTTTGTTCCTCAGCTCTAAAATAATAACTCGATGGAAGAAGGAACTCACAAAAGCTCCAAGTTAGCAAGTGAGTTTCTCGGTTGAGTTGAAGCCTCATTTGTGGTCATTGTCTGAGATACGCTAAGAAGAAGGAAAAGGATCAATCACTGATCGGAAAAAAATGTTATTCTTAAATAAAAACTAATCTTTCCGCCCCATGTATTCCGACACGCATTTACATAAAACCTGAAATACTCACCATCCAATCTCGAACACCAAAATGTAACATCTACCAATGACCTTGCTGCATAAATCGCTACACAGTGTTAAAAATTCGGAGCTAAGAACTGTTCGTTTGAAGTAGCGAAAAGAATCTAATCTAAGTAGTCAAGTCGGCACTATTTTAAGCGCATGTAAGTCATTAAGAATAAGAAAATATGATTGTGGCAACAGAAGTTTAATTGCTTCTAAGATTGCCAACCATGCAAAAAATAAAAATTTGACTGTTGCATTTAATAAATTGGCTAAGACGCCGATCTTGGTATGGGAAGAAACCATCCATCCGGCCATGGTTAAGAATGCTGCCCAAGAGCCCGCCAAATATGCAGGCAATCGAAAAATTCATACATTTTATGAGATCATTGAGGGTTCTTTAATGAAGTGTGCCCCGATTTGACACTTCTTACCTGGAAAAAAGAGATATTAAATGAAAACGAACGCACAAAATTTGCGAAGAGGAGAGCATATGATGCCTTGCTTGTGCGACGATTTAGCATCCAGCACTAATTTTTTGCGTTTGTTCTACTCTTGTACGCGTTGACTGGCCCTGTAATACCTTGTTTATGAGAACAAGTGATATAATATGGTCTCTAAAAGATTTGGCTGAGCCTTAAACGCATGAGCTAGCCCTAAGGCCATGCTCAGACCTTTAGCGTCCCGAGGCTTGCCATAGGGTTGAAGAAGGCGTAAGTGAGGTTGAATACATGTATTCCGAAGACTACAGGACAAGTGGGGCCTGAGCGTGGCTCGAAGGCCACTCCACGTGCAAAGGAGCCAGGCATACGCTAAAGTGACCGCCAAACGTCATGTGGTCATATAAACAAAGCATCACACTGTCCCTCTCTTCTTTTTACCAACGTCCTCAGTGCCTCCCCTTGGATACACCTCCCACGCCAGCCATCACAACATATTCGGTACTATATGAAAGCACCCACGAGCCAACTGCGCCAGTCGACAGACAACACGAGACTGAGGAACCGTACCTGGTCTTCTCGGCAGCTTCAACTGGATCTGGAGTTATGTTCGGTCTGACAAACAGATTTGAGACCGCATATACATGCTGACCATCAATTGCTTTCAGGAGTAGGCTGTGGAACTCTGGCCAAAAACATATATATATTTTACAGGAATAACGGAATGAGCCACTGTCCCGTACATAAGGAGAACCGTAGTGTCATTTTCGACACCTAAGCACGGAATTTGTATGGGAAATTCCGACGCGGAACTTTTCCACAGGGTTCACGGCGGTGTCGCTTCAGCTGTTAATAGCTCGTCTGTGAAAGACGGGAAGAAGGTGAAACCAAACGAAAAATCTAGCTCAATTCTTCCGTTGTAAAGGAATCAGAGGTTGCCCATCAACAAGGTAAATGCGCCTCCTTCAATCCACTACACTTCGATAGAGTCAGACTTCCTCCTACGCATGCATAGCTCATGATTGCCGGTGCACAACGCCAAAATGCGCTTATTAGTCTTGGGTTTCTCCACTTTGCAGTCTCGTCTGCTGGCTGGATTATAGGCTTCTTGTCGTGAAAAGAGAGGTTTCGATTTTCCGGCCAAGGGGACCCGATTTTGGGATATCTGCATGTATTCAAGCAGTGCATCATCTGATCGAAGCCTTGCTCGTCGGCTTGTTCGTACTGTTCTTTTGCGGAAGTCAGTCGATTAATTGGCAAAGTATAGCAACGCAAATGTAGGATGTCAGTAAGACAGCGGTGTCTGCTGAGCAATACATTTTCCCGCACACTATGTCGCCTTCTAAAGCACCTTACATCTTACTAAGTTGATCTGATTACATACATTTAGGAATGGAACATTGTCTAGCCTAAAGGCCAACCCATGCGCACAAGGACAAGGATAATACCAAAGTAGCCGCCAGATATCGAGCCACATAAACAAAGTATTCAAGTCATAATCTCGATGCTACCACTGACCATACAGGTGGGCTCCCCACAAGTACGTTCCACCATGTGATTCAAAGTACAATATCCACCAATTAATTAGTTTTCCGTTTTTTTAAATTGTAGGACTAGCCTTTGCAGTTGCTCTCTCAGGGAATGGACTGGCACTCAGACCTAACTATTCTGCACATTGTGCATAGTAATTTCACTAGGGCTATGTATTCTAGCATGTACAAAGATTAAAGCATTTAATACCCATTCGAAATGACGGCGCACGCGTTTCACTCTGCTGGTCCATCCCTCCTAAGAATTCCTCTTGATAGTATGATTGTTGGCAGTCTCCATAAACATGGTTGTAAAATACGTCAGCAATATAGTATTTAAGTTTGGAAGTGTGTGAAGTGAAGTAATTCGAGTATGTCAGATTGATTAGTGTTTTGTTAAGTGAGTTTTACTCGACAGCGACGCCGAGGACATAAAATTTGCCCGAGTGATTTGTTTGCACAGCATAATGCAGGAGAAATACCAACAAATGTCTTTAAATATTTACAACGACCCGTTTACAGCGCCGTTGTGCATTCAAGGAAAGCAGCCGCCACACATATACTAACTCTAAAACATTAGATACATAAGATTGGACGGCACCATTAATGGTAAGAAAGGTAGCAAAAGGAATGAAGTTTGGACGATTTAGACCGAGAAGCTTTAATCAACTTCGTCTTGACACTTGACTCTTTGAGACAGTTTGACCTCAACCAGTTGTAAACGTATATAAAGCTGAAAGTTAAATGCATGTATTGAAAAGAAACCTGCGGGGTGCTAAATTTTGTGATAGTAATATTTTGGGGCAGAACGTTAAACTGTACTTATGTTTTTCGGTAAATGCTAACGCTTTGTGACCACTGGCGTTTGGCGGCCACTTTAGAATTTGTCTGGCATCCGTTAACGTGAGCTGGCATTCGGGCCGCGCTCAGGCCCAGTCTGCTCTGTCGTCTTCGGAATACATGTATTCAACCTCACTTATGCCTTCTTCTACCCTAGGGGAAGTCTCGGGACGCTGCAACGGTATTAAGGAGCATGGGAAAATGGAAAGATGATCTCGTAACACATCAGGCGTCCTTTGACAGCTGCAAGACTCAGTGAACGGATTGCCCTATGTGGCCAATACTGAAGCCCAGCTAAACAAAAAAATTATTACTGCCTAGTTTTATGCCACCGCTTCTTTATTCTAACCACAAACATGTTTTTCCAATGTCACATTCTCCAGTCCACATTACATTTCTACACTATATAGATGTACGACTACAGCATCATGAGATGCAATGATTGGAACCTTAAAAAGCAGGATTTATAATATATACTGGTTGTTTAAATTTTGTTCTGTGGAAAAGAGACACAAAATCAGTTCCAAAGCTGCGGGTATGGAACACGACAACGCTTCTCAGAACCAACTTGTATAACTTAACTCTAGCCCGAATACCGCAGTCTGTACCGTCATAGCAATGCCAAATAAATAATCTTCCTGAGGGACTGAAGCCAAGGACGAAGAAAGGGAGAAACAAATAAAGCAGAAATGCGACCAAAGCTGGAAGAACATTCATAGGATGTCATGCAACACGATTTTTGGTTAATTATTCAATTTATCAAATAAAATCTTTGTGAACTTTTAAATAATCCTTAACTTTCACAACGAGATTTATTTAAGCAGGCGTAATGGATTGCAACACTCAATAAAATTTTACTTAAATTTTTGCAAATATTCGCGAGATAGAAAGTCAAAATTATTCTATGCGTGCTATATGCGGGCAAGCCAACTTAAGAAGAATCGCTTTGTTTATTATGCTATATAATATTTTATACTACATCAAATTTGGCCTAACCTGCCTATGTGGAAAGCTTATTGCCTTTGGCGGGATGTACGATATTTCGTCAGAGGCGCGATATTCGAGTGCTTCTGAAGTTGTTGAGTAGCTGGTTGTGCATTGTTGCTGTCTTTGCCACCTGGAAAGCGTTGGATTTTGTGGTCTTTGTCGTTCAGCTTCTATTATGTTGCATTTGCTCACAAATTTAAACTCCATGCTGCCATGCTAAATCTTTGGTTTAGCTTTCTCTTCTGCTAATATTCATTTTTTCTCTGCAGATTATGGTAATATTCTAAATTATGGCAGCCGATAACGTGACTCGAAGGTAAGTGAGTAAGCACACTCACTCCTTTAGACTTCAAATTGAACTGATGGAGCTGATGGTTGTTATGCCCCAATAAATTAATCTAACTTCTTAGACCTCTGAAGAGTCTGGTGTTTCAGGATTTCCCGAGAATGACAATATTATGAAGTGGTTGGCTACAATCCACGGACCCGAGAAGACGGTATTCTTTTCTCCTTCCTTAACTTCATCCGGACATTATATGCTCTTGCACCGAAGTTTTGGTTTAGGTATACGAAGGGGAGGTTTACAAACTTTCTCTCGAATTTGGAAGCTCATATCCCTACAAGCCTCCAGTTGTACGTTTTATATCACGCTGCTTTCATCCAAATGTCGACACTAACGGCAATATCTGCTTGGACATCCTCAGAGAGGAGTGGTCAGCCCTCTACACTGTGAAGAGTATTCTTCTATCTATTAGAAGTCTCCTCAGTGGTGCGTCATTCTGGCCTTGACTCTACTTTACTCACTCGTTGCTCATTACTTTCCGACTCATTAGACACGTTCTCGGTGTTCCTGTTAATAAATAGAAAGGTTTTAGCTTTTGATGCATGTGATTAGTAGTCCCGTCACTCTGATTTTTTATCATTCTGAAAATGGAAGCCTGATTTTGGTCACCTGCGGACTTCAGCGTTCGGAAACGATTAGCTCATTAGATAGAGCTTCGAGTGTCACTTGGGTTTTCGATTTCTTTTTGTGAATCCGTACCACTCCTATGTCTGATGGATTGTCCTTTCCTGTGCTGGTGGTGTAAAACGTAAGTTCGGGACTTTATCGACGATGCAGTGTTAGCCATTATGATCAAGTCCCATGTCTCCGCAAAGTAGGAATACTGAATCGAACCTGACCCTTCGGCTCAGCTTATGTGGTCTAGGTTTGGCGAATCCTTAGATTCGGGATCTCATCTTTTTAACTTATAAAGTAGACATTGCATTCCCTCTCCCTATTTCGATAATCTGGAAGTCTGTTTACTTCATACAGTGCGCCTATTTCTGTTATTTTCCATGCAGAACCAAATAACAGAAGTCCGATGAACAATCAAGCAGCGCTTCTATGGTCGGATCCGGAGAAGTTCCGAAAGGCTCTAGTCGAGTATCAATCTGTTAAATCCGAGCATTGATAAACATGTAATTTTTAGTCCTTACTTTCCCCCTCTAGCGACACTGGTGGCCTTCCCATTGTGCAAATTCATTCTATAAAGCTATATTTATACAATCTTTGGCTCTCCCATGTGTTCTTGCAATTATTGCACGTATTTCTGACCTGACAGGTTATCCTGGCCCGAGAGGGCTTTTCACTTTGCGGTCTCATGAGTCACCAGAGCTCCAGCAGATAGTGCCGGTCAGTGTCATGTCTGCTGATTATAAGCTTGCCTGTCACGACAACGGGCCACATTTTCTTTCTCAAATCTGCTAGTCTTACTTAGATGGGCCAGCTTATCGGTGTCCCCTCATTTCATTGGAGCTAAAAGCAGAATTGGCGGATTTCGGTATAAATCAGTCGCGTATGAGCTGGCAAGAGTAGCATCCACTGGAGTTCTTCACCATTATCTCGAGACAGAATGTGAATACCCCATAAGACATCATTATGCTGTTCGCAGGAGGACTGACTCTCGGTGGAATTTGTGAATGAACCCTAAAATGTGGACGCGTACGGCGGTTACTGTTGTCACCGATAGATAGGTACTTGATCCTTGGATGAGTTGAACCAGTTCTGGGATGTGCTTCTATGTTTCGTGCTACCTATTATGAACAATGGTGATCATTACAATCCCGTGAGCCTCCTAACTTAATGTGTGCAATCTATGCACATATGCTGTGCTAGCTCCCCGTTTGTGTTAGCTCGATAGCATTCCCATGATCTCGTATCTTCAAGCCCTGTAACGAGAAGGGTAACAGGGCTCTTATCCTGATTCAGCATCCTAGTTTTTTTTTGTCTGTTGTTTGCATTCGGTCATGGACGACGGGCTCAGTCGTGCACTCATCTTGGCCTCTACTTCAACGAAGTTTTTGACCCTAAGACTAACTCCGACGTTGCCGTACGTTAACATCGCAGCTGCTTTATTCGGCCTCTGCAGACGAGCAGTATGACCCACGTATCACCCGCACAACGGCTTGCTGGCATGATTACTGGTTTTTATTCGCCATCACGAACATCGACCACTTTTTTAATCAACACTTAACATTGAGTAGCGTCTTTTATCAGACAACCTGGAGCAGTCATCGAAGCACACATGATCGAGTGGACGTTAATTGGGATGAGAAACAATTTCAAGAAGCGGAGAATATCGCGCTCATTGTTAGCTGTTTCGATAATAATCGTCATTGTACTCAACAGCAGTTGTACGGAGTGGATCAAAAATGAGCCATGTAAGCATTCATCTCATCCCTCAATTTGAATAGGGTTGTTAAAATGGAAAAAAAAGAAAATGGAAGAGCAGGGTGGAAGTATTATGCTTCAGACTATGATAGAACAAGGATAAAAAGACAACTTTTGATGATGGGATTTTCGGTGATAACCGTAAGACAAGTGGATGGAGACTACATAGTAAAGACAAACAACATCAACGAAGCGCCGATTACTGAAACATTGGTGGTGCGATCGGTGAGTCCTATTTATTCTAAAGCGGAATACAAGAATTTGGTCAACACTAACCCCGCAAAACATGCTACTTAAATAAGAAAGTAACATTTTTAATTAGCACTAAATCAAGCATTGGACGAAGAGGGGAGCTCATTCAAATTCGTACAGTCAAATTGCTAGTCTGTGTAGCCAAGGGAGGAGCTTTTGGTGCTATTGAAAATGCAGTAGCAGTGCGAAATGCATCACGGTTCAAAAAACAGTAATGAAGAATAGTTGAAACCAGCACTAATTGCGCTTCATTTATGAGAAGCACGTGAACTGATTTCACTGTCGCAGAAGCGCCGAGCTGTGTGCTATACAAAGAAAGCTAAAGCTCTGTTGACTCATCTTGGTAAAAAAGGGCCACTTTTTTAAAAAAAATATTTGTAGTTTCATTGTGAAGGTAGTTTAAAGATAAAGTTTTAAACTGGTTTATTTAAAAAAAAGAATTTGGGCAGGCTAATATTATTAGAAGCTGCTCAGTAATCTAAAAACTAGAACAGCGCAGAAAACAGTAAAACACCATGTCAAATCCTACTTATCTACTAATGGTTTGGAATGAAAATTAGACGTTCTGTGACTAGTTAACTGAAAAGAAGTTTCATCGCCCAAGAAGAAGACATTTGAAATAACCACTGTAAAGTAATGGAAACAAAAACTAGAAGTTACCAACGGCAAAGTTTATAGTACCCTTATTAATTGCATGCCTAAAGTCGTCACCATGACCAGTGAAGAAGTGGTTAAACACAATAGTGGCGCCAGAAGTCGGGCCATACATGGACGTACCTTTGCCGAGCCACTACCCCAGCTGGACGAACCGCCACCTAAGCTCGAGGCGAGATTCGCAAGAGTGCTGTCCAGTTGATCCAATGGGTTTTCTTTCCTCTTCATCGCCTCTTTGTCAACCACCGCCGGTCGAATCACAACGTCTGCTGGTGCCGGCTTTAGGCCTATGATTGAAAAGGAGGAACTTGCTGTGGGTTTGCTACTTATACCCATCAGACTATTAATGCCATCGAAATGGCGAGCTAAAGAACGTAGGGTAAAGTTGATTCACTATTCCAGACCTAATTATTTCAAAGTTGAGTTGAAGAGCATACAGTATTTTTGATGCATTCGAAAATGTGCGATTGTATCTGGCACGAAGCACTTAACAAGGAGGGAATTTCGGGCTTCCTGAAACACCGAACATTCACAGTCAACGTAAGTTGATACTTGTTAAATAAAAAGGAAGACGTGAAGGGAAGGGTGTGCTACTTTAGCAGTGTCACAATACCTTCCTTGAATGCTTTCAAAAGAGTTGCTAATAATAGGTTTTGTAATATTTTACCCACGACTTAAACCGCGCTTAAGTTGCTATGCTCCTTTGAGCAACTTCCATCACGATTTTCTCTATCCCAAAGTCTGCTTAAAAAACGTAAAGGCGTATCTGATATGCCTAGCATTATGCTTGAAGGAAGGGATTTGAAAAATGCAGTTCGACTGAGCACTCACGAAGAGGGAGTGAGTAGTGAAGGAGTATTCCTATGAGTTAGGAAGCCAATAAAAAAGAAGCCGGAGAAATGAGGTTCTCTCAACAAGTCTTGATTATATGCAAACTTTCAAAGCAGATGGGAAGTCAATCCTGGCACTAATAGTGGTTAATGCAAATCATCAAACATAGGATCGTTTAGAGCCTCATGTAAACCATAAAACAACGGAAGACTCAATGATTCCGCGAACCCTTTTTGGATGCTTTCTTCCTCCATCTGAACTGCGATGAAGCGAGCTTCGGACATCTGGTAAGCTGTTCTCGTTCGTTGGCTCAAAATTTACTGCAATAAATTAATTTATTTTGATTTTAAATGAATAATAGAAACTAGCCCTTACTTTGCCCTAATGCTAAGAGTTGGTCAACATTCCGTTAGGAACCAGCAAAATCAGGCTGGAGCAGACTGATTAACGAAGAATGCATTCCTAACGACATTTTATTTGCAAAAGCAGAAATTTGTGCTCCTCGGGGTTGCTCGCACGCACGATCCACGTGACATTCCAAAAAGTGTTTGGCTCTGGATGTTAAGAAGCTGGAAACGCTAGATGTACTAGTGTATCAGTGAAGTGGTTTGACATTCCGCCCAACTGCGTGGTCAACTTTAAAGGCACTGCAGCGCCCACGGGATTCATTGCCACCCCTCGACATGAATGTTACAGTAGACTTCTATTTCTTCAGGACGGCAGTACCGATTACCCTCTCATAAGGCTCCGGTTCAGGTGAGAGATTTGAGTCGTCGTGCAAATTACGCCACATAAAAGGCGATTAAAGCACTTCGCATGGAAGTAACTTCCTATGGTCGGTAATGGTCCATTAATGCAAGTACATTTGCTGCCTAGATCGAGTCCATTTGCAAAAACCTAAAAACTCTCTTTGAGGATAACATTTTCGCTAAATCTACCAATATAAGGCCTTCAAAAACACGTTATTTCAGAAGAGAAGAAACAACAGTGCATAATACGGAGCTAGGCCATCTCTCAGCTTTAAAGTGGATAACAGCAACTTCAGCACAAAAGTTCATAATTTAGGGTCCAAATTTTCAAATAAAAGGCTAGTTTTTATTAGGGCTATTTAGCTTACACTAACACAATCAATGGCTTTAGTTTGAATCATTTCCCAGTTTTAATTTCAATTACAATTACTACAAAAATACAGTTTTTTATAAGAAAAAAGAGCGTAAAGGGTCCGGCGATTTCACTGATTGGAATAAGGAAAGGGGAATTTAATTTGGTGAGGAATGTGGATACCATACCAGGAGGCAGGCCAGTGTTCTCCGATTTTGGCGCAGGAGTAGGTGCAGGAACAGCGAAATCGGATCCATCGTCCATGAGTGGATCCAGTGAAAGAAGGTCGTCCAGCGCTTAAGGGAGCAAGTAAATCAAATAGAAACTGCTATAAACGTCCACTCCTTTCCAATCCCCTTTGTCAAGCAAACTAGTGAACCCAAGTGACTACTGCTTACGTCTGACCTCACATACCAATTTCATCAGCTACGAGATCTTTCCTTTTGATGATTTTTCAAAGAAAACAAAGCATTAGCCGGACATTTGAGTTCGCATATTGGTCCCTGCAAACCACAACGCACAGCAATGACAAAGTTGTGTAAATTGGCATTGTAACCAAATCATGTGATGGCAGAGCAGCGTCACCCAAATAGACAGGATTAACTGCAGCGAAGAGTGAATTACTACTCATAATTCCATGGGCTCAAGCAAATGTTAAATCCTAACACTTCAAATGGGATTGTGATCAGACAAAGCTCGTCGACCCAACAATACCGACAAGGTCTACCGAAAGTCTATTCACCTCGAGATGAGAGAGCGCAGATAAACGTGGAAACCGAATACTCATTCAAGCAATCGCCGTTCAGCATCTATCACTTTTCAGCAAATTATCCAACTTAAAATCTCACCAAATTTGTGACAATAGCTATTAGGATATAATAAGTACCGTCGTCTCACCTAATCCATTCGTTTAAATGTGCATTTTGCAAAGTTCGTTTTATGCTGTTCTTCGTAAAGCTCAGCAATCATTTAAAAACAAGTCTCAGATTCCAGAATGAACGCTAGCCTTGACATCACTGATGCACTGGTGGTTTGGAAAAAAGTGGCTTCAAATTTATAAATTACCAAACAGGTGATTCAAACCTTTCTACAAATTGAGCAACCATGGCGCCAGAAACCTCCTATAGCTTATAAAACGCGAAAAAATGAGTTTAAAATATGCACTGATCTGAACGCCATCTTATCGTGCATTACCTTCAACCTGAACTAAGTCGAACAGCCTGCAACTTCTGCAACTTAGGCATTTGTATCGGTCCAGAGACGCAATTCGAAGGAGGAGCCATTTTATCTCAAAGTGCCAAAGTTACGCGATAAAGCACTTCGCCGAATATCCGAGACTTAAAGACATTTATGTTGTTGAAAAGGAGATGAAGTCAAAAAAGAGTAAACACTTTTCCATCACGGGACCTAATAATCCGTTAGAACAAAAACAATCTCAGTTGACGCTAGATGGTCATTGCCTCAACAATAATGCTAAAGGCACTGCTTCATGACTGATTTAATTCACAAAAGGGTAAAGTACCTGAGGGAGGTTTGGATTGTGCAGCAATTGGAGTGTGGCTGGGCTGGGGGACGGCTGCTATAGGCTGAACTGGAGAGTCTGTGGGGCTAGTGGAGACAATGTCGTCAAAACCAAGTAGGTCGTCGATAGCTACGTCAGCCGAAGCTATTTAACAAAATGGAAGAGGCTTTTATTGAAGAAGATTAGTCGTGCAAGTCGTGGTGGCATTAAACACTCAAGACTCTTAAGGAAAGCTCGATTTGGTAATGGGGTACAAAGCAACTTTGGCTTTTGCCGTTTAATTAATGTGATGCGAATGATAAAAAATATTAAGAGTTGTGATAGAGGCAAGACAAATCCAAGGCTTGACAGTTCTCCTAGCGTTGCTTTTAACCTTGGAGATAAGTCATCTAACCAATAAGGCAAAAGTCTGAGTCCAAATTGTGACGCGGTTCGTCAATGATCGCTTCATTCGCTTACAATGACTGAACGAAGTGAAGCCTTAAGAATGTGACACAAGATCAATTGATCCACCTAGAAAGAGACACTTTTCGTATGTGACCCAACGGTCAAGCTGCGTGTCAGCAACCCACCACCGAAAGCACCCAATACATGTTGCCGGAAGGTGATCGCGCTTAAGTACAAATTTTACATAGATTGAAGGGGAAAATGAAACTATTTGCGCCTCGATTTTGACAAACTTACTGATTGTGTTCTCCACTTGCGATTCGCCCTGCTTAACAGAAGTGTCTGAAAGAAAAGTCGAAAACTACGCGTACGGTAGCAAATACATCGCAAGGTGGTAACAACTGGGATGAGTAAATTTACTCACCTTCGCCATCGGAAATGCGGCCCTCCTTGGATGACACAGTGTCTAAGGGTTAAAACAAGGTGCCATTTAGTAAATTACAAAGTGCTGCAGAAAACAGACCTTTATGCTATGGTTTTTCCAGCGTTTAATCCAAAGCAGTGCAGAGACGATGGCTTGACGGTTGTTTAACCAAATGCCTAATCGCCTTGGCTCCGCGAATCACCATATTATGCATGACGAGATTGTCAAAAGAGCATTCATCGAATAAACCACCTATAATGGTACTTAATGAGCTCATTTCGCAGAGGAAGGTTCGAGCAACTGCTTCGATAAGAGTTTCAAACGAAAGGCTGCCTACCACGACCCAGTGCGACGGTGCCAAGCATAAGGAACAGAAAAGGAATCATCCAATTAAAGGGAGGAACGGACGAAGCTTCGCATACTTGTTCCGCTCTCTTGTTATGCAAGGAAAGAAACCAGTCAGATGTCACTAATCGTAAACAATACAAAAGCGTCAGTTATAGGCTGCCTAGGCTGCCAACTGCTCAAGTGGAACCTTAATAGACGCGTGCATGGTAATGGCACACAAAACATAGTTCAAAGTCCAAATACAGAGTGACAGCTCGATGATCTCGTTTTTAATTAACTTTTCAGTTGACTATTCTTATTTTTGTCGAACACCTCTGGACCTGCCAAATAGCAAGTGAAGCTCACTAACTGAAGAGCAACGATTAGCGTTAGGCAGAAGGAAATCGGTGAATCCTATTCCAATCAGTTTAAAAAGAAATAAAACTGTGGTCGCCATGCTATCCTGTAGTTTCATCATCGACAGCAATGCTCAACATCTCTCAATCGTCATGGAAATTCAAGGACCACCATTCCTGACTCATAATTGTGGCCTACGTGAGAGAGTGGTAATGAGGAGTGCCAGGCACAATGATGAAAAAGGATTACATGGTGGTTTGAATGCCTTTATGATTCCGTTTTCGCTTGTAACTCTTTACGATACAGTGTGTTCAGAAGAGACTAAAATGGTCGAGGTAAAAATAAAAAGAAACTAGTAAGTTGCAAGTGTTAAGAAGCGCAAATATTAAGTCCCAGAACAACAGAAAAAATCCCTTTTGAGATAATCTCGCGACAGAAGACCTTTATGGAGAAGCAGCAAGAGCAAAAAAAGATTACATAGTTTGCGAAGGTCTTATTGAGAAAGGCTTTTATGCTATACACCGAAGCCAATTAGTTTGCAAACGTTAAATCTTTATTATGCTCTCACAGTTGCCCTTGGCCGATTTTCAGAAGCCACATCAAGAAGTCACTGAGAGTACCAGTTTTAAAATCATACATTGCGATGACTGCTGAGAAGTGAATTGCAGAACACTTAGCAATTCACTTCCCTCAATCATGAGACTACAATTTCTTAACAAAGGGGGCTTGTATAGATGAAACTGTCGATGCAGGATGGGTTACAGCTTTGCTATTCAAGTAGTCTGGGAGAAGAGCCACATTGCAGTTTTAGCATTCACGGTCAGCTTATGGTGAGCGCAGTACCGTAGTTCCATGGAGTACTGCTTTAAATGTCTTTTGATGACAAAATCTGTAAGTTATGCGTTTCCAACGGATGCTGTCCAATAAATCACATCGTTTCTTCGAGAGAACCGGGTACAATTAATAACAGGTATTGCATGAATAATAAGCAAGCAAAGACGTAATGCCAAAACAACAACAACAACAACAATCTTTGACCTAGGAAAGGACATGGAGACCTAACAATTCCAACTAGTACATTTGTGAAAAGTAGGCACGCTTGAAGATGAAAAAAACAACCCATCGTAACAGGTAGGATTTAAGCTTATTTTGTAGCAATTTCTAAGGTCAAATCCGAGCAGAAAGTTATTCAAAGACAAATTTTTATAAAATGGAGTAGTGGTGGGAAGAAAGAAGAGTAACAAAAATGTGCGCTTAAGTTTAAGTTAAGAGTCGGATCTCATATGCCGAGGCAATGCATTATTTCATAAAGAATATGTATTTATAATACATGAAGTTAAAATGACAAAAACTAATTGCCGAGAGTTTTGACTAAACTCAATACGTAAGAAAATTGACAACAAATTTAACATCAGTCAATGCTGAATCAACGAGTTCATTAAAATCCCAGCAACGACTAAATGATCTAGCAGAAAGAATGTTGACATAGGAGCCATAAATTCATGCAAAGCCATTCAACCAAGTGGAAAGAGAAGCACGCCTATTCAAATATGCCTGAGGAGGGAGTACAGAAGGAAGGCAAGTAAAGGCACGCACGCACACGGGCGAGAGGAGCTGGCGCAGACGAAACACCACGCGCGCATTCTCGCGCTCGCCAACGATCGATAGCCTCGATGCTGCTGCGCTCACCGCAGAGTTGGTACCGACTGAACGGCCTATAATCACGCCTGGCCACGAGTAACGGAGGTCAGTGGAGAGCATTTTCAAGAGCGTAGCAAAACCAGCTTTATCCATTCATCAAAGTAATGTACTTTTGCACCTTTTGGCGTCCAGATTCAAGAAATCTGAGCTCTCAAACTGAGGAACTGGTTTCAGAGATGAATTGCTTAGAGTAACCATATATGCACCAACTCCAACTATGTGTGTTACAAACAAATGCACTTGCGGGTGTGTTTATGATTAAGCCAAAGTAGAGTAAGGTGAAGATCAATTCGATCCACCCAATAAAAATATCGTCGAAATCCAAGTCGAAGGATTAACTTGTATTTCGCTTGCGAACGTGAGCCGAATCATGAGATCAATTCGAAGTGGTTAGCATATGACTGATAAAGCAACTTACCCCAAAGAGTCAGGTCAGAAAAGGCGGAGCTCAAGGTTCTAAGGCGCAGCATTCGTCCCTTACTTAAAAGATGAGGTATTCCAAATGGTAAATCAGATTTTTGTTTTGCTAACAGTAAGGAAGTAGATTGGGGAAGGAATTCACAGGGTACAACAGTATCAATAAAAGGTAGGGCGAATAAGGTACCAAAGTCGAATCAAAAACCACAAAAAGGACGGAAATCACTTGTTGAATATTTGTAAAGCTCTGTTTCTTAGAGGGAAAGGGAGTGAGGGCTGATTTCAACTGACCTAAGTAGGTATTTGTCTTGCCCTTAATAGTAGCTACATTTGGACCAATTCCTTCCAGCTTTCGAGTGCAAAGCATTTTAATGTCCAAGCGGCATTTCATGCCAGCGCTAACCATTACAACTTGATTGGTATGGGGGCAATTATCTCAACCCGATATTATGAACTTGGCAGGAGACAGCAATTCAGGAGACACTTCGTTTTCTTGCTTAAAATTAAAAAGCGCCTTCGATTTGGCCTAAATTAGAAGATCGAAGAAGGCGGAGTGTTTCGAATGTTACAGAGACCCACGAATTTACCAAGAATTTGAAAAGGACTTGTATCACATAAAAAGGCTTTTTAACTTTGTAAAACATATGCGCATATTCTCCCCTTCCATCAAAAGCGACTTTCAACAAATTAATGTTCAAATGTTCAATGTTCAATGTTCAATGTTTCAAAGTTTACTTTGAAGTAAACTGTTTTCAACAGCAAAGCGAAGAATGTCATTGCATAGGGGAACTTATTTTATTAACTGTGGTTGAAGATCACCACATTGATTAAATACAACTCCTGAAGCACGGAGAAGGTTTAACAATAGACTGCGAAAGGCGATTTTGGCACAAAACCAAAAGAGAACTCATAATTATGCGACAAAATTCTGGAATCTCATCACCTGGTTGCAACTTATGCCGCATAAAGGTAAGTTCTAACGCAAACCAAGACTATTCAAAATCAAAAAGCAATAAAGCATCTGCTTCGCCAATGGTACAAAAATTCCTCTCAGTGTTCACCACACCCTCGCAATTTCATGACAAAAAGCAATAACGTGAGAGGAGCAAGGTAACCAAATCGGGTTCAAAATGGACATAGTATGTGGGCATGGCGCTTAACAGAAAATAACTTTATAATGGTGATGAACAAACCACAAAGCAAATTTGACGAGTTTTCAAAAGCCGATTTTAAGTTGATGAAGACATAAGAAATTGTAAGAACACAGCCATGAGATTTCAACCAATCGAAATTATTTAGGGCAAAATCGTTTGCAAGTGATGAATGGCATTTTCTTACCACTTAACCATAGGAGACAACAGAAAGTCTGATGCATTTTTAAGAAGTGATAAAGGCCAGTACTTCTATGCCGATGGCCCGCTCTGGTACTTATTGAAAAAATATGCGTTTCCGACCTAGTGAAGTCAAGCAGAGAAACAACAAAACTAGCACAGGAGCGCTCACCCTCAGGTTCGGAGCTGTCCCGGATAGGGGTGGAGTGACCGGAATGGGAGGAGGCAAGGTGGGCAGGCGAGGATGTATGGGGAGGTGGCGGTCGTGCAGGTGAGGGACTCCGTGGCCTTGAGGGCGAAGTGCTGTGGTTGGAGCTGCCGGATTCGTTCCTTCAAGATCAAACAACCAAGTTCTCCCCATTAATAAATTTCTAGACCCTATCTGCAATACCAATGATAGCTGACTAGTGATTTAAAAAGGCACCTTGAATTTTAGTTCCCAATTCCTTTCCACTTAACTTTTAACATTTCCAAAGGACAAAGGATTGACGCATCGCCGGTTGGAAGATTGTACAAGTTATTATTCTAACCAGTAAACTAACATAGTAGTGTAGATACAAGCGTGTGGGGCACATGGACATGGAATTTGAAGCCCATTTGGCACGAGTTTCTCATCAGACCTACAGGGCGAAAGTCCTTCTGATGGATCTGTTAAAGCAACTATCCACGAATCCATTCAATTGCCACCAAAGTAGAACTATAACTTCAGGCATTCTTCGCTCATAAAATAGGTTTTTTAAAAATTTCTAATGTGTTTTGTTGCAACAAATGGTCACCTTTCACGGAGTATTAAACCATAAAACCTTAGAGCACAGTCATGGCAAAGTGATGGTATAATTTATTAACTCTAGGCAGTTGAGAAAACAGTCAACTACCGGATTCAGCAATCAGGCTGAAAAAAAACACCCACCAAGATCTTCGCGTTTGGCGCGGAGTGAGAGTCACTGAGTGTTTTACAGCCTGGTTGGTGCGGTCTGCTGACTGGACAAAGTGACTGGTCGCTGCTGCAATAACGGCCTGTTGCTGTTCAGGTGACAAGCCTAGGAGCAATTGCATTTGGACATAAGGTGAAGCGGCTAACTCTCCAGAAATGAAGGATAAGCTAAGATGTATAGACACTGTCCTTTCAGCTTGCCTCGAAGAAACAGTTTAGAGCATTCGAATAATGTGATTAAACAGCACAATCAAATTGAACGAGGGCAAAAGTACAGGTAATTGTGATTGATGTAGAGGCTGGGAGCAGGAATGCAAGCTGCATGAACTCACTCCCGTAAGAAAGAAAGCGCCTCAACCAAAGGCTATTTCCAATGGTAGATGACGTAACAGACGCTAAAGACATATTTAGTAAAATCAACAACCAAGAGAAAGCACCCAGTGGAAAGTAAAAAGCCACAGATGGCGATACTAAGAAGAAATATTTTGTGGACCCACTTACCCACCCCTTCACCTCCGTCTTCTTCCCATTCTCTCTCTTCTGCTCTTACATCTTCTACCTCCTTTTCCCCCTCCTCCTCCTGTTCCTCTTCCAACGCAGTCTGCTCCTCGTCCTCCGAAGGTTCAGTAGGCTCGCCATCAGGCCCTGTGACGACGACCTCCGCAGGCGGCATCTTGGCAGTCGTATGGGTGTCCGTCTCACCAGTCGCCACTGTATCGACGAGGTCTGCAATCAGGAGACTATCAACCATTGATGCTGGCGTTGCTGGCTTTGGTACACTCGGTGAGGAGGTTGGACGAGCAGGCGATTTCGGTCGAGCCGGTGAAGCATTGACCTTGACGTTCGATGCTGATGGCGACCGTTTGGCTACAGACTCCAATGGCTTCACAGATGTTTCCTTCACCTCCTCCTCCGCATCGTTATGATCATCATCTGCACTGCAGTAATATGGAAAGAGGAGAGCTAACTCTGACTTGGAACTCTATACAGCGATTCGTGCATACTAAACCCTACCACAGCTCAAAAAGTTCAAAAAACAAATCCAAATGGACGGTTGAGCCATTGTGACAGATATGTAGAAATTGTACCATTACAAAAAAGTGCTTAGCGATGAATAAACCTAGAATATGCTTTAACAAGCCAAAGTCGACAATGAGTCAATTGTCGATTCAATCAATGGAGGAGAAAATATGCGGAATTCGAGTGCCGGAAAATTTCCGAAAGTCCACACTTAAATCTCAAAAATAACTCCGGCCTCAGTTGTAATTCGAGGATTTGGAAAGAAGCGCATCGTGGAAAATAAATTTTAAGAAGACTACCCATTCTACCACCCTTTTCATAAGGAATGCATCCAGAATTTATAGGATCGGTAGTATAAATTACCTACCCTTTTATGCCACCATATCAATAACAAGATACAGATTTTACATCAGTGGTTACAATACCGCGCTACTAGAATTTCGAATGTGTTTAGGACGACCGCTAATTAACCCGTGAAGGGAAAAAATTGCCCAATGCTTTATAGATGAGCATTCAAGAGCGACGGAATAATGTTACTCCAATTTTAGTGAGTCCGAAAATGCCATCTTCATGCCCAAACAGACTGATTTTCGATAAACGAAATGAGATCTGAATGACAATCCTGAAGCAGAGAGGCTTGGGCGCCAATATAAAGTCAATGATATTGTGCACTAATAAGGTCAAGATGAAACAGTGATTGTAAATTCGACTGCTTCCCATAAAGAAACCTAAATGTTTTATTCCTTATTTGGTACAACACGGATACCTGGTTCTGATGCCAGATCTCCCTCAATGAGAGTGCAATTAAAACAAGAGAACAGCCAAAAAAGTGCGTTAACTATAGCAAAAGAAAGATGTTCAAACACAATAAATAATTTTTACAGCAAAGAGCATTAAAAAGAATGATAGATCTGTCGATTCCCAGCAACGTACACTCAAAGAAACCAACCCAAACTGTAAGAAATTAAAGAACAGCGCCACTCCGCAATTTAATGCCACTAGCGTGTCTGTGTGGAAGGAAAGTGGGATCAAATGTTCTGAACAGTTGGAAAACGAAACAACACAGTCCGTAGATTAATGCGAACTTCGATCGCTCGTGAAAGTCTGACGAAATTAAGCTATTCAAAGTAACTGCTAGATCGGAATTGTTATTTAGCACCTTCCCTATAAGTGGTTTTCATGAGGAGGAAAATGCAATACGAGCATCCTGACTTAGAAAGATTCTCACATTTTGGTTTGCCCTAACGATAGCACGGGATAAGGAAACGAGCAAAATAGTATGAATGCAATTAACTATTCCCATTTTGGCGAAAATAAGCTGAATACCATACCATACAATTGCGCGATTTATAAGAAATTCAATGTACACTTTATAGTTAAGGGAAACAGGGAAGCTTCTCGCCTGAGACGTTTAAATCAATCCAAAGCCGTCAAAATTTGCATGAAACAATACGGTCCGGCAGAAAAACCAATTTTGATTATAAAATGGAAAAAGTAACGATCGACCAATCGCGAGATGCAGAAGACATATAGACTGTGATACGTAAGACAGTGTATAACTAGGCAAAATGATCTCACCTCGCCTTCTTCTTCTTTTTCAGGAGAGCAAGATGCTGTTCCATTGCTTCAAGCACTTGCGGAGGCACCTTTGACAAGTAAATAGTGCAAATCGGTTGAAACTCCGACAGCAGAATGGAAAAGAAGGATATGTCAATGAAACCTCCTTACAGGGTGCAATCCCATCGACTCCTTGTCCCCAATTCCAAGACTCTGCAGCAATGTAATAGCAAAATATTCGCCAGTGATTGTTGAAATGTTAATGGTCTCAAAAACATGTGTACCCACCTCTGCCAATGTCAAGAACTCATCAACTTTAGTCATCACATTAGGAAAATCCCGATAAAGTTCAACAGCAGTCTTGCAGTGAGAAGACTTCATTGAAAAGTACTTCTCTGTATCAAAGATAAAACCGTTTATTTTAGGGTGGATCAATGAAAATAATTTATAAATACAAACTAACCAACGAGATTCATCATGCCTTCGTTGTATGAAGCGAATAGCCGTATGAGATCCTTGTAAAGTAGGATAAATGCTGCGTTAATAATCAGATTATTGAGATCCTTTTCGGTAGCCTAAGATACGCAGAGATAATGAGCCTTCAATGTGAGGAAATATAGTATAAATAATGCACTTGACATACCTCAAACTCGAAGAGAACGTTAAGTTGATCCCGCAGAACAGGAAGTGCTTTCAATAACTATAATCAATATGATTAAGTGCGATTGAAATTTTAAAAAAAGCAAAGGCAGCATACGCCTGTACAACAATCAATGCCAAACGACACAAAATGTAGTACACGTAGCTAGTGCACGGTTTACGAATACTTCACCTTATCAGCTGGCATAGTACGCATGACACCATCGTCTTTACTAAAATCAGGTTATTTCATTTTATCAGTTTGCATCTACAAGCATACACAGGCGTGTCAAGAATAACAGAGAGACAACGCATGGCATAGATTTCAATAGGATGAAAAGCAATGTAAGAGGTAAGTGTTTACAATCAGTGCTAGAAAAATGGATAATGAAAACTTTAGCTTCAAACTTTAAACTATTTCGACATAAAATAAAATAAATGTCCATCATGCACAGGCAAAAACGATCCTCAAGGTAGGTCACTAAACTTACCCACGCTTAACTTTACAGAAATCAAACGCCATCATCTGATATGATTTAGTTTTTTCTGCCAAATATTTGGAATATTTGCGGATGAACAGAGACATTTCATAAGCTAATATGCATAAATCTATAAGGATATCTTACATTGCGAGCTTGATTTATCATTAAAGTGAGGGAGATGAAACCGGCAGTTATTTGAAGCCATGTATTGTGAAATTTTCTACAAAATGTGTCTCAACTAATGCGTACTTCATTTCCGTAATTAAGTAGGTGATGAGTGGTAATTAGTGCTTTGAATACAACAACCCAGGATTTTTCGTGAGTTCTTTCGGATAAAAAATTGACCAAAAGAGGTATAGATACATTTGGTTCATTGCTCAATCGTGTCAAATCTAGATAGGAAGGTAAAATTGGCATTTTTACTTTCCAAGTGTTTCCGTTTGGGAGCAATCAATTCCTCTGTTGAAGCCTTAGCAACAACTTTTCCAAGAGCAGACCCAGCCAAACTGTATTTTGCCTGAGTAACTCTGTCCATAAAACTTTGACCAGTCCCACTTCCCGCAAGCTGCTTCGCCATTTTGCCTGCCATCTTTGCCGTCATCTTTACTCGAAGGCCCGAAATGGACTTCCAGCATAGACTATCGGGGAGTACTTTGAGGTCATAAGAGCATAGTGATCGATTTAAAAAATGCAAACTATTCCTAGTAATTTCGTTACGCTTAAGTGTATTAGGCATTGCACTAAGTTAAAATTCATTAAACTCTGATTAGGAGTAAAAGCTATAAGTATGATGGTTAAAAAAATTCATGCATAATTGTGCGAATTTTGGTTGCAAGCCAAGTTGAATGGTGTGTTTTTGCATTCTAAATGCCTAAAGAAAAAAATATGTTTTTTTTAATGTGCTGTATTCTTTTACAGTTAATTATAAAACGTTAAAAGTTAAGGATTTTTTATTGCTGTCCTAAGCTACGCTATATATGTCAAATCTAGCCTTCATCACTTGGTTTAACATATTTGTATTTGTTTTAATTTTTTCTTAGTTCGGGCGGCCCGACTAATTTTAGTACCTGACACTCGATGGTTTTGAAAGACTTGGCTGCTATCAATGATCTTGCTTGTAAAGATCCCTCTCTAAAAGGTGAGTTGTTCTTTGTGCCTACTTCCAGCCACGAATGACTACGAGAAAGCTCTATCTTATCAGTATCTCGAATGGAAACAGAAATTTACTGGCTCCATCGGTAATAAAGCAAATCAAACAGGTCATCTCATGGTACGCACTTTACCTTCTCAGAACCCTTTAGGCGCTTTCAAGAGACTTGATGTCTCGAACGTTTATTACTGGAAATTCGTTAAGAGCCATAGATATAATCATCGCTAGTTGCATCGAAGATTATTTGGTAGGAGTTTAGATTTTACTGCCTATTTTAGCTTAACATGTCATTTGAAGAAAAGGATAAACTCTCAGGTGCTTTGCGTTGGTACACACTTGTGCAAAAACTGTGTCCGTCTCTGGCATTTGTGCCGTTCCAGCGGGTGAAAATGTACTGATCCTGCTGTCATCCAGTTCTTGTCTGCTATTCTCCTGCATCTTTATCTCGACTAATGCAGGGGTCAATGTGTAAAGGCTTGGTGTATTTAATAAAGCTGTTGACTCACGTGATTTCACTTTCGTCTCACTTACTCTCTATCTCATTTGTAGCCCTTTCTTTTTTGGCTACAGAATCCCATGAATTTCGATGGCGCCGTCGTTCTCGCTCCCATGGTTCGTGTCTCCACACATCCTATGCGTTTACTCGCTCTCCGCTACGGCGCTACATATGTTTATACCGAAGTATGCTTGTTTTCAAAAGCGAGATACCTCGTCCTAGCTACAGTAGTTTCATTTGATTTAACTAACTTGTTTCGTTTTTACAGGAGATAATTGATTACAAGCTTCTCACAACAACTCGTATTGAAAACAGTGAGTCTGTAATACCTCATTACTAATTTGTCTTTAATGCACAGACGAGCATATTATTCGAATTCTGTTGTACCAGAAAAACTGGGAACCATCGACTACGTTTGCGATGACGGTTCGATTGTGTTTCGTACATCGCCCGAGGAGAAGGACAAAGTCATACTTCAGCTGGTAAGTGTAGTTCTTGGCTCGACATTTCACTGTTGATGAGGCAGAAGCTGGATGCGCTTTTCTCTTCCGTAGGGCACTGCGGATTCTACTCGAGCCTTAGTAGCTGCACAAAAAGTGTGCGTTAGTATACTATTTCACTCTTGTTTAAACTTATATTTAACGCTGATTGCTCTTTTCTGATCCTTGTTTTCAGTCAAGATGATGTTGCTGCGATCGATGTAAATATGGGCTGCCCCAAGCAGTACTCTATCAAAGTGCGTTCTTCATGCTGCTAATGATCCAGCACTCACTTTGTTAAGATGTTATAGGTATATCAGGATTCATGGGATATATTTTCATCTCTGTGCGAGCATCGTGTCCTCATATTTCTGTTTTGGCATAAATTCCTGTAAGAAAATTAGGCACTGGGTAGAATGGTAGATATGGTATTTTGTTGAGCCATCAAGTATTGGGGTTTCTTCATTCTCGTAGTTTTTTTCTCTTCATGCAGTTGGATATTACCGTCCAAAAGTGCTTACGCTTCTTTTTGTTTCAGGGTGGCATGGGCGCTGCTCTTTTGCGCACTCCTGAGAAGATAAAAGCTGTTAGTTGGCTTATTCTTCTTTTTTATGTCCTTACATTATTTTGGTAGCAGTAAAAACTATTGCGTAGTCCTTCGCAATGATAAATGTAGCTGCTTCTTCTCTGGATAGAACTGATGGAAATCCATAAAATTGGTTAGTACCAATTTGTGATATGCTCCCCATTAGAAATCAGCAAACGCCTGCTCACTTAAGCTTTGTGGATGGTTGGATGTGGTACACTTGATTGCATCTTATCCTTCCCAGATTCTGACCGAGCTTGTCCAATCCCTCCGTGTTCCCGTGACTTGCAAGATAAGGATCCTCAGCACAGTATGTTGATAAGATTTGTGAATGGGATTTTGGCTAATTTTTTCGTGGGGATCCTCGTACCTGATGTTCAAACCGCTAAAATGCTGTAATGCGTTGCGTTTTAAGTACTGTCAATTATTTATTCATATGCTCGAACTGCGAGGTTTTTGGCCCCGAATCCTGAGTTCATTCTGCTCTGAAAAGTCGTATCCTTTCCTTAAGCAACTCCACAGCTTCCTTCCTCTTGTTATGAAGTTTGTTTTTTCACCAGCAGCATTTTTGTCACTCAAGTAGTTTCAGAGTCTGGACTTGGATTGCCATTCACGCTTCATAACCCCAAACCTAAAGCAAGCCATTAGTCGCACTTTTTTCTGTAGTTTTATCCGCGTTTAATGCGTTAAGTTTAGTCCTTTTTTTTGGTGATCACAGATGGAGGAAACTTTGTCAGTGGTGCGTCTTATTGAATCAACAGGCGTGGCTGCGATTGCGGTTCATGGACGTACTCGCGAAGAGCGTCCGCGCGACGCCAATCACAACGACGTCATCCGCGCCATCGCCCAGGCTGTGAAAATTCCGATCCTTGCAAAGTGAGCGCCCCTGTCATTTTATTATGCATAATCTATTCACTGATCGGTTTTTGTTCATAAGGGATGTTTGGTTCTAAGTGTTTCCAACTGGGGTCAAACCATTGACGAACTGGATCGAAATGAAATTGTCTGTATTTATTAGCTTAGATTCGTTGATCTTTATGCTACTCACTTCATTTGGAAGCAACTTGGATACAAATTATTCCTCCCATGCGTTACCACGATGTCAGTATCGTGGCTTTTTTGTGACACCAACTAATTTACTGATTGTCAATATTTTCATCTTTTATGCATGCGATCGGACCTAATTTTGTTCGTTTGCACAATGTAAAGACGAACGCATGACTTACCAGGGCAGAGCAATTTATGGGAATGGTTTGCACATTTTCTACCTTTGACGTCTGCAGCACTCCCAAGTTATGCGATCAAATCCATTCGGATTGTTTGAGAGCAGCAATTCTTTCCAATTCCCTCGTATAATCACATAAACGTTTGATAAAGTTCTTTGAGAGTTGGAGCGAATGTAAGAACAAAAAGTAATGTTAGCTTAGTTCCACTCACCTTCAGCGCATTATTGAAATATATTATTTCTCGATGTTCGAGATTTGGCGTTGAGTAGGACGTTACGGCTGTTTTACAAACTCTAACTTTTTCAATATTTTTAAGGCTATGCAAAGCATTTTCCATATTAATTCGGATTCTTATAGTATCGAGCTCCTTGATGTGGGCTCCCGCTCTTATCAGCAACTTTGAGTGAAAATTTACCCTGGAGAGCCTGTAAGACACGGGAGTTGATAACCAACTCCAAGGTCGGTAATAAAGGGGGCTCATAAACATTGTAACAGGTGTATTATGTGCACTCTACTCGGCTTTTTTTGCAATCAATCAATCTTTGAATTCTATTTCCTTGTAGCGGTGGCTCAAGGGATACAATTCGCTTGCACGAAGACATTGAATTCTTCCGTCAGGCGACAGGAGCATCGGGTGTAATGATTGCCCGTGCGGCTATGTGGAATCCTGCCATTTTTGCACCACCACCACCCGACGCACCTCCGCCCTCCGATATGCGACTCGTTTGTGAGTACCTTGAACTCGTGAGTGCCAGCCAGTTTCGGTCTAATTGGCGAAAAGTATTGACGAACCTCATTGCCTTTCTTCCAGTAGTTTGGTTTTGAAGCCGCAGGTACAGCTGCCTCTACAATGCGTTCATTACCACCGCAATGTGTGCGTACTTTTGGCCACCTTGGTTTCCTTCGATGAAGGAAATGTGTGCCCTCATTGTTACGTCTTTTTAATTACTAAAATCAAAAAATGTCTTACCAAAATGTGAACCCAAAAGTGACGACGTTGTACTAGTGCGAAGTGAAAAATGATGAAATAATATGAAACAAATCTAGCTGTCCATAGGTGCTGCAATGTTCACGCCGTACAATAAGCTCAATATAAGACTTTAGCTGCTGTTAGCAGTGCGTCCAACATTACTTAATATTTTCGGTTGTTACACCAAAACATTTTGTACAAAGCAAACTTCTGAGTTTGCTTTATTGTTATTTTGTTCTCTATCTCCCTGATTTCGTGGTGCAGTTCTATTTGTACGGTATCTATCCACTTCTGATAGATATTGCTATGAGGCGACTTCTAGCTATTTTTCTTCCTAATTAGGCAGTGAAATATGATCATAACATCATTGGAACAAAGCAGTGTATTCAACGTATGTTCAGTGAAAAGACCAGCTGGCCGGAATACGTGAAGACAGGATCCGTTGAAACAATGGCCGAGCTGTGGTAGGTGCTGACAAAAGGGAACACTCTTGTATGGCAACATAAGAAGCAGCTTCAGAGCGAGGTGCTAAATACCTTATGTTAGATCCTTCTCTGAAGTTTGATGCCTTGTACACTTTTACCATCATGGCCATAAAGCAATGATATGCAGCATTTTCAAAGGTGAGCAGTAGGACAAAGTACCGGTAGCCCATTAGCATGCAGCCAATGTTGCCTTTGGAGTAGAGGAAACCGACTGCTTGTGAATTCAAGTTGCAGAGCAATATACTAGTAAAAAACTAAATCGCTGTCAAGGAAGTTCCATGATATTTCATTCACATTTCAGAGGCATATTCCTAGATACTTCGAAGTATTAAGAAACTTCGTATGGAACCAAAATGCCTACATTATTACGTTATCCATGTATCACCAAATAAATAGCTACTTGTGTCAATCGCGGGCGGAAATTGATGTTGGTGATGCACACGATAATCATTTTTGCTCCCATAAACGGTGTTTAATCGGTCATCATGGGTGAGGCTCAGCTATTGCATCCTGGCCTTTACCATGCACACACTTTGTCCAAATTCACCGCAATATGCCGGTCCGATTCGAGGTTGTTAGGCATAGCCTGAGGTTAGTGGAGGCAAAATGATGGCTCTGCAGTAGCCGATGACTCTCCGCACAACCGAGTTCACGCATACATCGTGGAATGAAGCGACTTGATTGCTGGACGTGATTG